>VZRW01003757.1:0-129182 GCA_013398125.1 Aegotheles bennettii | reverse complement strand
GGCTGCCCAGGGAGGTGGTGGAGTCACCGTCCCTGGGGGTGTTCAAAAAACAAGTTGATGAGGCACTTGAGGCCATGGTCTAATGGTCTAATGGTTAGGAATATTATGGGATAAAGGTTGCACTTGATAACCCTGGAGGTCCCTTCCAACCATAATGATTCTATGATTCTATGAGTGTAGCCAGTAAGTTAAGCTATGTAATCATGGGTAGTCAGATATGACACGAGTCACCCTTTCCAAGTTATCCAAATTAATGAACTCATACGTAATTGGAGACCTGTCTTTATTCTTCCACTTCTTCATTGAGAAAGAGTTGCTTATCAGCCAAGTGTTCAGAATCCAAGAGAAAAAACTATTTTTGCAAAGAAAGCTCAAAAAAAAACCCCCAAACAACCAAAAACATCCACAACCTCCACACAAATCAACAACCTCTCCCTGTAACAGTCTTGAGTATGTATTCTGAAGTATATCATCAGGTCAATCATCCTTCTTTCAGAATAACTACACTGACAATGGTAAAAGAACCTGCAATATTTTAGATTATACTGCAATTTGCCAAGAAGACTGTTTATAGTCATATATATTCAGCTCCAAACATATAAAGAAATACCTCAGTGAGAAATTTTTACCTCACTTTTCAGAAAGGTCTTTTGTTAAAACTCTTAAAACACATTTTGGTAGAATTAAAAAAACCCACAAACTGTTATTAAAACTTGCAAGCATAATGAAAATGCATTTGGACTCAAAAAATACCTAAAGGAAAATAAAATTAGATTTCCAAAATAGCTCAAGCTTCCATGATGAGCTAGTATGTGCAAATGTTTGTATACATAATGCAGATGCTATTCTGTGGTACAAGGACAGAGCTAACGTCCATACCTATCACTATTTTAGATGACTCTATGACAAAGCTCTGCTAACTAACAGTGAGTCTGAATTCTAGCTATATCTATGTTGTGAGCTCTATACAAAAGGGGCTACCCAACAGTAATATGGATGAGCCTAATGTTTGTTTCTCAGATGTAATTAAAATATTTAAAATAATAATAAAATAATAATTCCTAGCCTGTCCCCCCAGAGATCACCCTTTTTAAAAGAAAAAGAAGAAAGTAAGCATTTAAAATGCATAAAATGTAAAATCCTAGACAATCTATTGTCACAAAATTAAAGGTCCTTTGAAACAGAGCAAGTCTGAGGAAAATATGCTATTGTTTAAAGTCAGGATAAGAAGATTTGAGTTTCCATAGCAGGGAACCTGATTACAGATGCAAACCTTGACACTGATCAAGTGCTGCAGGCAAATGAAAAATTAAACAAAATAAAATCTTGGGTCTGGATTTTGCATAGGGTGTGCATTATAAGTGTGCATTCTAAATATACAATAATTGTTAGAATATTTCTTTTTAAGTAAAAGACAAGCATTCTTTAAACAGAAAATGCAGTTGTATTTAAAAAAAGTTAGACTTTCAGGTTTTTCCCCTGCAGGTTATACATACATATAAGAGGCTCAGTTTTAAACTGAATGCATTGTTATTTGGAATTTCTAATTATTTCAGAAAGAAATAATCCACAAATAATAATTCAAAACTCCATTATCCTTAGGATATGTTGAGAATTTAGGATGTTCAAAGTAAAGTTTCTGAGTATCAGACATCATTTGAGAAGGAATAAAATTATATTTAGTTTGTTCAGTAACTGAAAGATTACAAAAATCACTTCTGATAGATATTAGTAATAAAGTAAAGATTGTACCATGAACATTGTCCTGAAGTTGTTTAAATCTGTTAAAAACTCCTCCACCGAAACTTTCTTCAGATCAATGGCATAATACCCCATCACGTTCTGATAGAGTTTTTCCATGTTCTCATGCATCCGCGAAAGTTTCTGAAATACTTCTTTGGCATGAACTAGAAAGCTGTACGCTGCTGTTAAGGTTGCAAGAATACTCACTGAATCCAGTCAAACCCATAGTTTTCACTTAACATTGATCTGTATTTCATACATATTTTTCATTTGCATCAAATAAAGTATCAAAAGAATTCCTTCCATGTTATATATGCTTCCTAGTATTTACAGTGTATGTTAGGCTTATGAATAAATCAGGGTGCTTTCATCAAATTCTCTCGATCACTTTAAAGATCATTCCATTAGCATATAACCTTGTATAAAATGAAATGTACGAGTCTAATCTAACTTCAAGTACCTATGTAGTTTATTTAGTATCACTGTCTCCTTATTGAAGCTAAAGGTTTAGGTATATGCATTACTATTTACATGGAATTTAGGTATAGAAACCAATAACTAACCTGAATACTTTAATATATCAAGAAATAGTATAGTTCGTACTAAAATTAAGAGTAAAGATATTAATGAACAACAGTATTAAAAGTAAAAACTTTTTTGTTTAAAACACTGTTGTAGCAACAGCAATGTATTAATTTCTGTTCCCAGTGGCTGCATCAGGTATATATGCTTTTTCTAAGGCTATCTGCAATGTCAATACAATTTAATTAAATTAAAGGTGAAAACAATAGAACAATTGTTGCAATATATAAACAATTTATAAACAGCACCAACATACCACGTAACATAAATTAAATAAAAGCTTGTGCTTATTCAAGACTTTTGATAACATAGTTTGGCAAAGAAGTTCAAAGAAGAAATATTGTGTATAGTCATTTCGTTATGTAGGATAACTTCACATAGTGTTTACTTTAATGGAATGGTAGTTAAGCAAATATTTATGTTTCATTATTTTCCTGTTGCAAAGAAAGACCACAAAAGACAAGAAATGGCAATTTTACCTTTACTACCAATTGCCCAGAAGAGAATTTACTGTATTTGTACACTTTACACTACAAATACATACACTATGGTCACTTTATTTTATGATGTGAAATCTGTGAAGTGAATGAAATCTAGACCAATAGAATTTTTGTCCAACATGGTGTTTTAAATACACAGTAACAATTTACTGCTGGGTGACTGCTTTCACTCTTCAGGTTTTTTGTGATTCACTCTTCTTTTAGTTTTGTTTAGAGGCTGAATCCCATTTGAATTTCACTATTAAATGTCCTTCTGGTTAGTTAACGTAGCTTTTAGAATACAAAGTAAGCAATTAATGGTTTTCATTTTGTGATTTAGAATCCATGCCAGAAAGTCATATAATAATCTTCTCAGACACATGCAGGAAAGGAGAA
Organism: Aegotheles bennettii; assembly: GCA_013398125.1. Classification (NCBI taxonomy): domain Eukaryota; kingdom Metazoa; phylum Chordata; class Aves; order Caprimulgiformes; family Aegothelidae; genus Aegotheles; species Aegotheles bennettii. The sequence continues at coordinate 125,982 of VZRW01003757.1, read as the reverse complement.
ATAATGTACCTTCACAACATCCAAATCAGTCACTACAATGGCTATTAGCTGTGTCTGTAAGTTCAGAACAGCTTCCACTATGGCAGTTTTGTAGAAAAGGCCAATCTAAAGCCTAAATTTCACTGATTCTAAATGAGACATCTTCCATCACCCCCCCCAACTATTTGATTTCAGACTTTCTCTTCCTCTAACAAGGCTCCTTAGCCAGTATGAGCTTCTGTCCATGATTCTATGGACTTCACAAGATGCAGCTTGTGAGCACCTTCAGACTGCCTGTGCTGACTGATTAGCAACAGCTCAAAGAGAATTGATGTTATTGTCTCATTTTTTTTCTTCCGTATCAATTTGAATCCCTCTCCTTTACTTAGCTTCTAAGATGCACAAAGATTACAGGAAACTACCCTTCAGAGCTGAGTTTCTTGAAAATTATTAAGGATGTTTAAAATCTATTGGTGGGACAGTGAGAACAGGTATGAGAAGTTAGTATGTAACAGCTGCCCAAATATTAAATAAAAAAAAAAGGATTATGAGAAACAAGACATGACAAAATACAAGTTGGGACCACCAAAAGAAATGTCAGCAGTTAAAAAAAAACAAAACAAGAACCACTAAACAAACCAAAACAACAAACAACTGTAATAAAAGAAAACAGTAAAATTAATGCTGAGTGAAACTAGAAACAAGCATTTCTGCATCCTGTTTATTTTTGATCCTATAATTTAGGATACTTTTTATTTGTGATTCTTAGATCAACAGAACTTCAGGAAAACTTCTGTTTTTTTTCACTTATGAGCCTGTTTATTTTTACAGAGTGGAAGGGTAAAGGAAAATTAGATATATTTGTTTTGTTGTCAGTGTGTATAAATGCCATACATCAAACATTCCACTAACTTTCGCCAGTTTTCTAAAAAAAGGAAAACTCCTGAGAAAAAAAGCTGAAATAATCAATAAATGTATACTTCATCTTGTAAATGAATGATATGCCAGAGTATATCCTAAAAAGAATCTTGGGGGGGTGGGGAGGTGAGAGAGAGAAATTTTCTGTGATATTCTGCAAGACATGGCTAAAGTTACAGCTATGTTAATAGCATCCATATAGGCTGCTTAGTTTTGTACTGTAAAAATTGACTCCCATTGAGTATGCAATGCATAATTTTAAACTTAAAATACAGCGCTCTGGAAAGATGTTGTACTATCCCATATTCAATGCCAGTCACAATGAATCCTGAGATTTTTATTTTCTATCTGATTTTTATTTTCCATCCTCTTACTTTTTTCCTGAAATAGGTTTTTGTTAGCCAGCAGTAGCTAAACTGGAGACAACAGGGAATACTCCTGACTGCAGCAATCCCAACTGTAATTATTAGGAACAGGTTGATGTATATGCATTATCAGCTACACAATTCATTGGCTTTGGATGAACGAAGACAGAAGTACAGCAGAGCTGCGACACAGGTGGGAGGAAAAGGAAATAAAAATTAGCTATTTGTTAACTTTCTCTGAAGTAGCTTCACTTCATGGTCTGGCTTTTTGGACTCATGGGACTACGGATCATTCTGCTCATTAATGGAACATGAAAGTAATGCAGAGCAAGTAATGCAGGAAAGTATTATCTTTGGCAAAAATTCTAAATGCTTTATGTTCGGTCTTGCATATTCATGGCAGTTTTTTTCATAGTGAATTGCTTGTCTATAGTTTATGCTGCACATATAGATGCTGCATATATTTTAGCAGAATCTTCACAATGGAACTGAGATTGGCACTACACAACCGAGCAACAGTCTATATCAAAACATGGTAAACTTTTAGAAGACTGGTGCAAAAAGACTTTGAGGTCACTTCAAACCACCATTTCAACAAATGATTTTCTACTACGGCCAAAGGGTGTGAATGTTGCAGGGCCCTGATGAGGATTTCCTCCATCCAATTCTTGGGAAAATAGTAGCAAATGTCTGAAAAATATGTGTCATAGAGACTTCCTTTTATATTCATATGGCAAGGTTCAACAGTAAAATTTCGTACCTGAATATAATATAAATACATAGAAATGTTTAGATTTTTAAATAAGTGCCTTCTGAAAAGTATTTGTCAAATAATAACTTTTCCTTGACTCACTCTTTTCTTATGCCTGTAATACTAAATTGCAATGTATTTGTATCACACAGAACATATCACCTTGCATCCAGTGTGTATATCCTATATATTATAAGCAAAACCAGTGCTAGCTGTAATACACACCCGAAGTCCAGACCAGCTATTAAAGATCTGTATAAAGTATTTATATACTTAAATTAAATTTATATCGTTTGCCAAAGCTCTATCTCACTACCTGTCCACACAGTCAAAATCTTGATACTCTCCCAAAGAGCAACATACAGTCTTTTTTCACCTAACCAGCTCAGGTTCTCTAATCTTCCAAAGTCCTTAGGATGTAAGGACATCTTACAGACTTCAGTTTGCTTATGTTGCTCAGAGGGAGGTTCAAACTACAAAGCTGATTAAGTAACCAACAGTTTAGAGGTAGCGTGTAGTCTCTTCCTTGCAATTAAAATGGGTTTCTTCTACCTCATTTGAATCAGGCTGTGACTTGGGTAAGTGCTGTTTCTTCCTTCTCTTTCCACGATGTCAACAAATCAACTTAAATGACAAGGAAAGAGGAACAGGGAATTGATTAAAAAGAAAGGACTCTGTTCCTAGTTGAAAGGCAGCAACCAACTGATTGTCACTCAAGTATTTATTTCATAAGCTTCTGTAAAAATCACCATCAACACTACATATTCAGGGGCAGGCTGAAACTTGTTGAGTTTCTCAGCTGCTACTCAGAAAATCATGAGATGCAAGCTGGACTGATAAAGAGCATGTTGACTAAGTTACTTAATTAAGCTTTTAATATGCAATTTAAATACTCTTCATAAACCCTCCGATTTTTTATTTTGAATGTACAAATGTATTTTGTTCACTGTGCTTTTTATTGAACATTTCAGTCAATGGATTTAATATTCTAGATCAATACCAATTCAATATTCTTTGACTTCCATAATTAAAGCAAACAGAAGAAGTGCAATAACAACTATAATTTTTCTTCAGCTAGTATACATAAGGTGACTGACAAAATAGTCCAATCTAATATATAGGAGAAATATTAAAAACTAGGCTTTGTCAATAAAAGAGTGCACCAACTGTGCATGTATCTGACTTCCTAAAGAAACAAGAATGCTAATCACTTCATTAGGGGCCTTTGGGTTGTGATATTTAGCGACAGGATGTAATAGCCTGCTTGTCCATGGAGCCTAATTGTACCCAGGATGAAAAATTATTTCCAACAAAGCACCATCCTTCCTTCTTCAGATTTCCTGCTGGTTTCTTTTTATGAGCTGCATGCTTTTCAAGACATCAGCATCATTCAGCATTCCTTGTCATAGGAATAAAAATAAAGACAGGTCCAAGCTTCATCCCGCTGTGCAGGATTATCTAACCTTTACATCAAACCTTTTTTACTTCGTAATTTATTGAAGTTCCTGTTTTTCTAAAAGCGAGCTTCTTTAATTAGTGTGTTCACAGACATTATGAGAAACCATATGCAACTTTGCTGTTTTGAAATTACTGCCTGTTGTCTGGGAGAGCTGGTAGGTGAAGGGAAACTAATCCTGTTCATAATATTTACAGTTCAAAATATTGTATTTGAATAGTCTAATACAATGAAATATGTTGTATGGCTGGTTTTACATGTAGTGGCTAATTCTGAGTAACACCAAACATTCATCTCACCTGTTTCTGACAGCAGTCAATACTCAATGACTAGGAAAAACAAGAAGGAAACTTGGCAAGTATAGCATGAACATTCAACTGATGTAGTATTTAGTTTCTAACAGTCTGCATGATAGTGATCTTTCTGAGCTAAAGCTACCTCTGTGTTTAATAGCTCCAGACACTATCTCTAGCTAACTATCTAAGCCTTCTATGAAATTAATTCACATTTTCAGCCTTTACAACATCCTAAAAGTAAATGTTATAGTTTAATTGCCTATTGTGCAAGAAAACATTTCCTTTAGTATGTTTTAACCTGCTGTTTTTTTCAGGCTGTTCTTCACTCATTCTCAACTGAATTTTTCTGATTTCTTTCATATCTGTTTTATAGGTTTGGAATTTTTATAACCACATCTCCAAAGAAAGCTGCATACTAAATTATATGTTACTTCAAACCCTAGTCCTCATCTTAAAAATACAAAAGGTTATAGGATATTTTAAGTGCCAGCATCATAATTATTTTGGATTAGATGATCATCGTAGGTCCCTTCCAACTGAAATAGTCTACTCTACTCTGTTTGAATTAATTAAGAAGAGCCTGTCCTTTTTCCTAAGTTAGATTTCTTAATAAGTGCTTCCCATTCCTAACTTGCTAGACTACTCATCATTTTCTTAACCAAGCATTAACATTGCATAGTCTTAGCGATATCTGAGAGAAAGCTATCATGAATTTATTTTCCTCTAACTTCCTAGCAATAGTTTATCTCTTGCCTTCAGGACCCCTCTCCAAGCTCTCCTATTATGCTATTGGCTTTTTCAGGGACAAAACCTGTGATTCATACTGTAGAGACACCATGCTGGCGGGCTGCAGTATATCTCTCAAAACCACACTGAGTTGGAAAAAAAAGCCAGCAACAACAACAAATACAACAATCTCAACCAACAAAATACCCTACCTTACAAAAAATTAGCAGCGACATTTAAAGGTTACAGATAATCCACATTATCCAGAAAAGGCCTAAAGCTAAGTTGCACTTTGGTTGCAGCTAGTCTACAGAAGAGGAAACTGGCCTTAATGCAGCAAGAACCAGTATATCCACTTGGCTTCAGGCTCGCTTGCCATCTTTTATTTAATAGTATGAGCTTAATCAAGGAGACTGTCTCTTGAGTCCCCCTGCCTTTGTACTCAGCAAAGTAGCCTTCCAGCTAGGTAATAATGTAACCATGCTGGCTGAGGAAATTTCAGCCTCGCTATGTGCTGATATTTCTGCTTCCAGATTAGTTTCAGTACCAAGCATGTATGACCATCATCTGGCAGAGAGGTTTAAGTGAAAGAACATTTTTTTATGCTTTGATTAAGTATCTTCATGTCACAAGGCTTTCTTGTGAGACAGGCAGCGAAGTTGGCTGCAGGGCTTGGAATAAATAGTGAGAAAAAGGATTTTGGCAAAAATTAGACCAGAAACAAGTTTTCACTTGCTATGAATCTCATTTCTGAAATATGAGAAAATTTTTTGTTCCGTGGTTGCATGTACAAAAACATTCACAGTGGTAACACATACACTGGACAACAAATAAACACAGGGTGACAGACACCTTTTTCTAAAATATTCCCATGTGAAAAATCATTTAAAGTGAAGTGCTTAACATTTCTACTATAACTAGGAGTGTAAAACCCGACAGTAAGCATTTTTCTTCTCATTCTATACACTACAGATGAATCTTTTAATTGGACTATTCCTGTATTTAGTTTCTGAGGGGGTAAAAAAAAAGAAATGTTACAGACTAGGCAGAGTTATGTAAAGAAATTTAAGTTTAAGGTAATGCAGTTAAATTATTTTTGGGATTTTTGGAGGGGTTTTTTTGTGTTTTGTTTTTTTTAATATTCCAAAGGATATTGACATTTTTGCTATAAACTTATCGTGCTTATCTTCAGGAACTGGAAAAGTCTGCAAATCCTTCTCAAGCTGTTGGAGTTGCCTCTCCATATGCTTCAGGCTCTTCTCCAGATTTTCTGCCGAGACTAAAATACAGAACATTCATTCTGTTAACACCTTAAACAAGAAACATTGTTTGTAAAATACATGAGTTAAAATCTTACCAAATCAGCATATTATGTTTTTAATTCCGAAATAAAAGCATACTGAACAAATTATGACACAACATGAGGGGCTCACTCTATAATGTTCAGCTCCCCTCATTTTTGTGGTCGACTTATTCTGATTAGATGTATTCTGTTTGAACACTACATTTTGTTTTATTTTTGTACCTAAGGTTCTGCACTGCAATTAGCAGTCTGGTTTACATAACCTGAGTTATACATATGCTAGTCTGTCTCTTCTGATTAGCCAAAGGACAAGTTTTGAAGCTACTCCAAGAACCAAAAAGCTTCCTTCAATCCCATTCTGTTAAAACAGAAAATACAAACATTTGTGTGGCAGATCACGGAGAAAATCAGATGCACGAAAAATAGAGAAAATGGGGCTATTAAACAGCTATGCATGAAACCTAAGACTTGATTCCCTAGTTTGAAAGCATGATGCCTGGTAAAAAACACAACAGAATTTGTCAGAGCAAAAGTGCTTGCCAAGCTGGAGGGAAGTGCAAGCATTTGAGAGGCTGCAGCAGAGCAAAAGAGGGACTTAGGAGAAAGAAAAGAGTAAACAGTAAACATCAGAGATTTATGGATGTATAAAAATTGTAAATGTTCTTTATCAGAAAAAGAGAAACACAACTTTCAATCACTTGAAGCAATGCATGGGAGCTGAACATTTGATCTGTAAATAGTTGATAAAAATATCAAGACCATAAGAGTAACCTGAGGATAACTCCTGTTACCATATATTCTATCTGGATTTACATTATTTAAAGCAATTAAACTTTATTTCCTCATTGCTTATGAAGTAAACAACATTTAAATATGCTCCATAGGAATAATATATCGAGATAAGAACGTACTCTGAATTTTAGAGTCTAATGGCTTGAGTTTTTTTTTTATTTTCATTCCTTATTTCATTCATAATATACTGTACTAATAAAGGCAAACCTTAAACTTCATCTAAAAAAAAGCTGGAGAAAGTTTGTGGCTCTATGATATTACTAAGATCTGTAGTGGATCCATGATTTCATCCTCTGAGTAAAATTGATGTGATGGAAAATATAAGATACACACACTGAATACATCTTTCTCTCATAAATGCCTAACAGGGTCCCTAAACAACCAGAGTAACATGTTGCATAGCAACTACAATCCCATTCATAGCAGAAAGGTTAACAGAACTATAAAATGATCAATGGCAACCTGTTAAAATGCTAATGCAACCTAAAAAACCCCCAATTTAAACAATTTGGAGACATTCAACTCTTCTAAAAATAAGAAGGGAATTTAAATATGTTCATATTATAATTTATAATTCATCATTTGGTTTATAACCACAATTTTTAAAACCCTTCATATACTCCAAAACACTGTTTTCCAATTTGGCCAATTTTCACTCAGAGATTTGTAAACCCAAATGATCACCAGGTAGGTCAGTTGGCTCCAGTATTTAGGAAACTGCCTTGTTTGGGAAGCAGAGCTAAAATTAGAAGCTGACAATGTTGACTACAGACGTGTTTCAGTCTTCCCAGGTTCCAGAAACAAATCTTATTTTAATATAAAGTCATACTTCTGCTGTCCTAAGAAGCCTTTGAGGGTAGGAAAACACAATTTTAAGACACTGATATACTTAGAAAGCTGCTAAGAAACACAGAAATAATACCTTGTACTTAATCTAACTATCACTAGGGCTTCTCACAATATAGTTTGTTTTGCATAAAAAGAGTTCACAGCATAAAATTAAAGTGACATACTTACAAAACGTCAGAATGATCAGACTCAGCAAGCACATAGGTTTTAAAACAAAACATAAATTAAAAGCCCCAATCTACTAAAAATCTCTCTATACCAATTGCAGGTAGCAGTTGTGTAAGAGCTACATTCTTTAACCCAGATAAAAAACCAAAACCTCAGTGCCTAGAGCTGATTAAGAGGTTGTATACAAGAGATTTTAGAATTCTTGCTTCCAGCAAAGCCAATTTTTTATTTCTATTACTTCAGTTCTTTTGATCTTGAACAGTTACATATTTGATCAGAATCTTTACATCTCTATCTTGTTCTGGAGGTTTTTTTCCTCTGTCATGATCTTAAGTTGCTCCTGAATATAGAAATCCAGCATTCTTTGATTTCAGCAGTGTACAAATACTAGATATATTTTACTTTGAGGCTCTATTTCTGGTGACAGCCTCAAGCAGAGGATAGCTCACAATATGCTGGTATTTGTTTGTTACTATTGTCTTCACAACTTCCAATTTAGTGAAAGTAGATAAAAAAAAATAAATCAAATCTGTAAATATAAGCAGCCCTTCAACAAAAAAGATCACATGAATTACCTGCTAACCTTCCCTTGTGCCCCTCCAGCAGACGTGGTATAAAACATGTAGGGGGACAGAAGAATGGCAGAAGAGAAAAAAAAATAATCTCTAACTTTGATCCCTAATCCTGGGAGGATTTAGATATAAAACCAAAATATAAAACCAAAACCAAACTCATGCCACAGTTTGCAAACAAAGACTGTGGTTTTGAATGTTAGTGAGCCCACAAACCCAAATTGTTTGTTGAATACAACGCGTAAATGCCTGAACAGTCTTCACTTATACCCTCCGAACACTCCTTTTTCAAAAAGGCTCCTGATATTTTTATAGGTAGTAATTAAATTTCCTTACATTCTGCCTTTCAGGGTTAAAACAATTTTGTTCTTAATGTTTTCTCTCTTGATTCAGGTTTTCTACTATCATGATTATTCCAGAAGCCTCTTCACCTGCTTCTGTTTTAAAACCTTTCTGCATAGTATTTCAGGTGATGACTCACCAGCCCTTTTAATGTTTACATTAGTAATTCTACAGTTCTACTGGAAATACTTTATATTATTATCTTACAATAAGATATCCTTTTTTCTTGACCAAAACTACTATTATAATAGTAAGATGCATGATCTTCTCATACTATCAATTTTCATTTCTTTTTCTCTGCTTCCTGAGGATCATTCAGTGATGACAGCCCAATCCCCCCCTCAGCTGGCTAAATTGTCTAACCTTTTGTCAGATACGGTCATTGGTTCAACAGCACAATTTTATTTTTTGGCCATATTCCTTTTTGAGAGTATTTTATGTTTATTCACTTTTTATTCTAATGAATATTCTCTCATTTTCTCAAAAGAGATTTCATATGTCAAAAAAAAAGAAAAAAAATTAGTAGTGAAAGCTAGCAGATCAGTCTACTAGCAATAAATTCATTTTCATTTTATGCTACTCATTAACCTCCACACGTTTGGTTATTCTTTTCTCTATAAAATTTCATATCCTTAAGGTCAGATAAAGACATGTAAATGCCCAAATCTTTCTTTTCTCCACAGTTTCTTAAATATTCTGTAGCCACATAACATTACTATAGCCACAGCAAAACTTGGTAAAAAAAGTACCTACTAAACTTTTAGTTTTACATCCCAGTTATCTCAGAATGCAGAAATGGAAACTGGTATTTACAATATGAGGATATGGTACTCCAATTTTTTTCATTCAACACATTTCTACGGAGACATTTTGGTCACCTCTCCCCCATCCCTAGATCATTATTCTTGCTTAAAATTAAAGCAGTATTTCATCTACTTTTCAGACTATATCTATTTTATATTAAATTCTAGAAATAATTCTGCAAAGAAAAGCAATATTACTTGTGTGCTCTCTCATTTATATTGATGTAAACCTGCTACTTTTTGCAACAGATATTTCGGCTCATATTTCAGAAATCCTACATGCTGCCCCACCTGTATGACAATTTTCTTGGATGGTCCCAATCTCCATATCAAGAGAATCTTTCTCTTGCCTATAGATATTCTGCTTCCTTTGTGCTATTCTGGCCCCTATTTTCTGAGGGAAGAGAGTGACAGGAGAAGCTGGTCTCCTGTCTGATGCAGAAAAATATACTATATTAGTAAAAAAAAATAAATCTGAAAATATACTATTGCTTTTGCCATTTGAACTTCATACTGGATGAATGGGACAGAGTTAACTGAATAATTCTCTTAAATTGCCAATGTATTATTGGTTCAGCATTTAAAAGTAAAGTTAAATAACAAAATATAGCCTAAAAAAACCCTCCAAAACAACCAAAACCCCCTCTGTACTGTCAGATAGTTTAGAGCACTAACAAAAGAAATATTCCAGAGGCAAGTTATCGGGTTTCTGTAAACACTAGCAAAAGCCTGAAATACCCACCAACAGTGTAATAAGATCTAGTTGGATATACTCAGTGTCACAGACGTCTGAAAATACAAGAATTATGCTTTATTTTACTCTTGTTGAAATGCTTTTTTTCCCCAAAGGTCTGACAATGCCATTGCCTCTTAGAGCCCTCAGACTTTCCTTTCTGTAGCCAAAGCAAACTCCAGTTGCACAGATGAAAGCAGCAGCTCTCTAAGCAGGATTTATTTAATTTTATCCTATTTTGAATTCAAATATGAGCACATTAATGTAGTATAATTGGTAAATAATGCATAACAATTTTTGTACCTAGTTCCTTAGTAATAATAGTACTATCATTGGTAGGAAAAGGCTTCAGACCTTATGCTAATTGTGCCCTAAACTATCTATACAAGAGCTCTGGCCTGCTAGACTTTAAAATTTCTTTTGAGAAATTCCTGGGTGAAATGCAGCCTGATGCCACATCTTTTTATGATACACAGTTGTCATGGTTTAACACTGGGCTGGCAATTAAGCTAATGATGGATGCTCTCTATTACCCCTCTACCTTCCCAGAAAGGGAAAGGAAAGAGAATAAGGGAGAGAGACTTATGGGTTGGAAACTAAACCACACACTGTTAATGAAACATTAATGATGAAAAAGAAAATAATGAAATATATGCAACTATATGCAAAACCAGTATCGTGCTCCTTCCTAGTAATGCTCACATCACCACCAAGGCTGCAGGGCAGACAATGGGAAAATCCTGGACTGGGCTCCTAGAGTCAGCGACAGATGGATGCAGGAATGCACTGAGTCAGGAACACACAGATCAGGATCAAAGACAGAAAACAGACTGAGTCCTCCTAGGATACCAGCCATGGATGAAGAGAGCTTGACCCTTGTGATCCCTCAGGTGTACACAGAGGATGATGCATATGGGATGGAATACTTCATCTGGTCAATTTTGGTCACCTGTCAGGTCTGCTCCTCCCCATAGGAGGGTCACAGGTGTGACCCCTTTCCTCCCTTTTGTTTACAGAGCATAAGATGTTTAGCATAACCAAGCAGTGGCCTTAGTTCTTCATACCATTCTCAGGCAGTAACTATAAACATCGAGCATTATCAGTCCTAGAAGCAGACACTGACTGAACAACATGCCGTTAATTTCAGCAAGTGCAGTTACTTAGAAGAGACTTAACTGAAAAGTAAAATTACTAAAAGAAAATTGGTTCTGTCCTGACTCAAACCAGGATTACAGTTTAAGCTCACAACTTGAAAATATGGTCAAAAGTTGAAAATAGAACCCCCCAAATTATAAACAATTCACTGAAGGTTGGTTATTCATCATTGGATTGCTACTGAAAGAAAGAAGGGACTGCTAAGGAAAGGGGTAAAAATGGCCAAGCAACAGGATATGGCACCTCCCTCAGCATGGGGGAATAATATCCCCCAGTGTTGCACAGTACATAGTGATATAGTGCAGTGGTGGATCAAGAGCTGCCAAGAGACAGAATCATCTTATAAAAGAAAAAAATCAAATTTGGAGGAAGGAAGAGAAAGAAGGCCCTCGCATCAGCTGTAGCTTCCCTCATTGAAGAGCTCTTGACACTCATCACCTCGACTCTTGGTGACCCAGACCATGAAGTACTACAGTGAATGTAGTGCATTGTATATTTGCAGCTAATTTAGGATGTGAGTGTTAATAACTAACTGTTCTGAATACACAGGGAAAGTGATTAATAATGATTAAGAGCAAACCATTAGCATGAAACATTAATGAATAGAGTAAAGTTTAAAATAAAAATTTAAAAAACTGGCCAGATTTATCAGTATTTTTGTCGATGGCCTAGCACGTTAGAACCGTGGAAGTACAGAGCCTTGGACACTGGTGCACAGTGCACCCTAGTGCCATTGAATCATAAAGGGACAGAGCCCATCACTATTTCTGGAGTGACGGGAGGATCTCAAGAATTGACTGTTGTGGAAGCCAATATAAGCCTCACTGGGAAAAAGTGGTAAATGCAACCTTTTGTGACTGGCCCAGATGCTCTGGGCATCTTTGGCATAGACTACCTCAGCAGAGGATATTCCAAGGACCCAAAAGGGTACCTGTGGGCCTTTGGTATAGCAGCTGTAGAGACTGAGGACACTCAACAGCTGCATACTTTGCCTGGTCTTTCAGATGATCCTTCTGTTGTGGGGTTGCTGAAAGTTGACGAACAGCAGGTGCCAACTGCTACTTCAACAGTGCATTGATGACAATATCGCACCAACCGAGACTCTGCGATCCCCACTCCAGCTGATCCATCAGCTGGAGAGCCAAGGAGTGATCAACAGAACTTGCTCACCCTTCAACAGTCCTATATGGCCAGTATGAAAGCCTGAAGGAGAGTGGAGACTGACCGTGGACTATCGTGGCTTGAATGGCATTATGGCACCGTTGAGTGCTGCAGTGCTGGACATGCTAGAATTTCAGTATGAACTGGAGTCAAAGGCAGCCAAGTGGTATGCCATAATTGACACTGCTAATGCACTTTTCTCTATTTCTTCAGCAGCAAAGTGCAGGCCACAGTTTGCATTCACTTGGAGGGGTGTCCAGTACACCTGGAACTGACTGCCCCAGGGGTGCAAACACATCGCGACCATCTGCCATGAAATAATTCACACCGCACTGGAGAAGGGTGGAGGGTCCAGGACACCTGCAGTACATCAGTGATGTCATCACGTGGAGTAGCACAGCAGAAGTCTTCAAGAAAGGTAAGAAAATAATTCAAATTCTTTTGAAAGCCAGGTTTGCTGTTAAGAGAAGCAAAGTCAAGGGACCTGCACAAGACATCCAGTTCCTGGGTATTAAATGGCAAGATGGGTGTCATCAGAACCCAATGTACTTAATAAACAAAATAACAGCTATGTTGCCACAAACTACTGAAAAGGAAACTCAAACATTTTTAGGTACTGTGGGTTTCTGGAGAATGTATATTCCTGGTTACAGTTACATTCAGAAATCTCTCTAAGAGGTAACCCAAAAAAAGAATGATTTTAAGTGGGGCCCCTGAACAACAAACAGCTTTTGAACAGATTAAAGAAGAGACTGTGCTTGCAGTAGCCCTTGGACCGGTCTGTGCAGGACCAGACATCAAAAATGTGCTCTACAGTGCAGCTATGAATGATGGTCCTACCTGGAGCCTGTGGTAGAAAGCACCAGGGGAGATCTGGAGTCGAAGCTACAAAGGCTCCAAAGCCAACTATAACTGAAAAGGAGACACTGGCAGCATGAGGGTGTTTGAGCTGCTTTAGAAGTGATCAGTACTGAAGCTTAACTCCTCCTGGCAACCCCGATTACCAGTACTCAGATGGATGTTCAAAGATGGAGTTTCCTGTATTCATCATGCTGCCAATGCTACATGGAATAAATGGATTGCATTAACCACATAACAGGCTCGAATAGGAAACCCCAATTGTCCAGGAATTGTAGAAGCGATCCCAGACTGGCTAGAAGGAAAACACTTTGGAATGACACTACAAAAGGTGGTAAAATGAGCTGAAGGAGCCCCACCATATGATCATCCACCAGAGGATGAGAAACCGTGTGCTCTGTTCACTGATGGATCCTGTCGTCTGGTGAGAAAACACAAGCTGGAGAGCTGCTGTGTGGAATCCTACACGAGTTGCAGAAGCAGCTAAAGATAGAGGTGAATCGAGTCAATATGCAGAGGTGAAAGCCATCCAGTTGGCTTTGGATATTGCTGAATGAGAAAAGTGGCCAAGACTCTTTCTCTATATTGACTCATGGATGGCAGCAAATGCCTTGTGGGGGTGGTTAAAGCAGTGATATGTATACCTACCTGAATAAATACAAAATTAAAAAGTATTGAACAGCTTTATCTGAATCCTGATCTATCTACAGATCAAACTGTTTACGTGTTTAAGTAACTGGGGGCTCAAGGACTGCACCAGGGATTGGCCATGATATTTAACTGTTGGATCACTGGAAGCTGATATAGAAAGAAAGCTCCTTTCATAAACTGCAGACATACTTCAATATCATATTAGAAATTGAAGCGCTATTTTGGTAAAAATGTGCAAATACTCAAACTCTTGCTTAATACTTGATTTGCTAATTTATGCTTGTAAGAGATGCATATATTTCTATGCCCCAAAAGAAACAGAATATTTCACTCACATTTTAGGTCATTGCATAAACATATCTTAAAATAACTTTTCAGATAAAAGTACTGTACACAATTTAGAGCCATAAACAATAAAAGAAATAAGAGATTATTTGCAATATATACATAAAAGTATTGCATATGTTCCATCAACTTCTAAACCCAACATTTTTATACTGTGACATGCACTCAGACAAAAACAAACAAACAAAAAAAACCCACAAGAAAGTGTTTTTAATTACTTATTTTCAACTAGACTCAATTAATTATAAAATGGTTCAGACAGGAATATGGCACATCTGTAGTGTGCTGATGTAGGACTCATGTCCCAAGATAGCAAGAGTTGTTGATCCATAAAAGGGGTGCAAAAATAAAAATAAAAATCAATAAACACAAAATCTTAGAAATATTAAAAGTGTACTTAAGCCACACTACCACAAATTTCCTATTAATTTCCCTTCACAATTATTTAATGCACCTGGTATGGTATCTTAAATGATGCAGTGGCACATTTTTATATCTTAAATGGAACAATTCTGGTAAATAAATATATTTTTTAGCACAAGATTTTCAGGATTAAAAAACAAGTCCTTTTCAAATAATTTATAAAGACATAACCCACAAAATAAATTGCTTTTTCAGTCTTCTATAAGAATCTCTTTCATAGAACTTAGAGCTTGAAATACTTTTCTAATCTAAGTACTGCACTCACGGAAAATATTTACCTTATCACTTTCTCTATTGTTTAGTGTGCTATAATATTGTAAAATTAATTGCTAAAAACATTATGTGTTTTCTCATTCTTGAGAGCAAACGGCAAAAAAAAAGGTGGCTTTTTAAAATTTTTTGTTCTTTTTAAACAACAGTATCTCAAACACTTTTTTCCATATGGAATGCTTTGTCTGTCATTACTCTGTTACACCTCAGTATATATTTTAAGTCTAATACCATTGATGTAGAGATTGAAAGCCAAATCAAACCAAATTTTCAATTCCTACTACTGTTTATCTCTTAACCCATAAAATTTAGTATTTGCTCTTTTGAGTGCCACATTTATATAATCATTGTTATAAGCAACCTAACTCCATCTTAAAGCATACAGTTGTTTGGGTTTTTTTCCACAAACAAAAATGTGTCTCAGGAAGGCTGTATGTCTCTGTAACCTTACTCTTTTGATGGTTAGGCACATCTAATTTCTACGTGAATTTGTACTTGCAGTAATCTAATTAAGTGAAACATTTTTCTCTTCTTTATTATCTCCACACCCACACTTCAGACCTCTTTCTGATTGTGATATCTAACCCTCATCTGTATTAACAACAGCTCTTAATTTTGTTCGCTTCATTTCACTCGGACATTTCTACTCCTAGTAACAGAATCTTTACTGAAGTAACAGAGTGTCTTTAGAAATCACAATGGATACAGCTGTTCCACAAATGAGCAAGTTCCTTTTCAAAATTAAGAACTGCATTCTTGTTCACACAATCATTTCACTAATTCTCATTTTGTCCAACTTTGATTGCAATTTTCCATGCAGTATAAAATCAAATTATTTACTATCTATGATAAAAACCTTGAAATTATGTCCACTTTTCTTTTAAGATTATTTTTTTGTTTCACTTGACGGAAGGAATGCTTAATTTCTTTAGCTGTCTCTAGACTAACTTATAAGAGTATTCAATAGCTCTTCTAAAGCACACATTCACTTCTTTTTACATAAACTCAGGCATAAAATATGGTTGATACCTCCCTTGGGTTCTGTCTTGATATGCAACCAACAGGATCACAGACCAAGAAATGAGAAGTTCTCATAGATGCAGTACTAGAGTGACTTTCACTCAGAGGATCATAGAACCGTTTGGGTAGAAAGTGACCTTAAAGATCATCTAGTTCCAATCCCCCTGCCATACACAGGGATAACTTACACTATATTAGTGTGCTCTAAGCCCCATCCAACAGGATCTTGAATAATTCCAGTTGTGGGGCATCTACAACTTCTCTGGGCAACCTGTGCCAGTGTCTCACCACCTTCACTCTAAAAAACTCTTCCTTATGTATAACTAAATCTATTCTCTTACAGTTTAAAACTGCTACCTCTCATTCGATCACTACACACCCTGATAAAAACTCAATCTTCATTTTTCCTCAAGTCCCCTTCAGGTGCTGGAAAGCTGATTGCTATGTCTCCTCAGAGCCTTCTCTTCTCAGAATCACAGAATTAGTAAAGTTATAAGGGACCACGAAGGGTCACCTTGTCCAACCTCTCTGCGTAGCAGGGTCATCCCAGAGCACATGGCACAAGATTACATCCAGACCATTCTTGAATATCTCCAGTGAGGAAGACTCCACAAACTCTCTGGACAACCTGTTCCAGTGTGCGGGAATTCACATAATAAAGAAGTTCCCCCTCATGTTCTGGTAGAACTTCCTGTGCATCAGTTTCTGCCCGTTGTCTCTCATTCTATTGGTTGGCACCACCGAAAAGAGGCTGGCTCCATCCTCTTCATACCTATTCTTTAGGTATTTTATTAATAAGGTCCCTTCTCAGTTGCCTCTTCATGAGGCTGAACAGGCCCAGCTCCCACAGCCTTTCCTTGTAGGAGAGATTCTCCAGATCCTTGACAACATAGTGGCTCTCTGTTGGACCTGCTCCAGGAGCTCCACATCTCTCCTGTACTGTGGAGCTCAGAACTGCACACAGTACTTCAAATGTGGCCTCCCCAGGGCTGAGGAGAGGGGCAGGATCACCTCCCTCAATGTGCTGGCAATGCTCTTTCCTAACACATCCATCAGCCTTCCTGGTCACAAGGGCACACTGCTGGCTCATGGACAATTTGTTGGCCACCAGGACCCCCAGGTCTCTCTCAACAGCATTGCTTTCCAGCAGGCCAGCCCCCAGCCTGTACTGGTGCATGGGGTTGTTCCTCTCCAGCTGCAGGACCCTACATTTACCCTTGTTGAACTTCAGAAGTTTTTTTCTGCCCATGTCTCCAAACTATCGAGGTCCCTATGAAGAGCCATACAATCCTCCGAGGTATCAGCCACTCCTCCCACTTCTGTATCATCAGCAAGCTTGCTAAGGAGTCATTCTACCCTCTCATCCAAACTGTGTCCAGAATAAACACCTCCAACAGAGCCACCAAAAAAGAAGATACAGAATAAAAAAAATGGACCTCTGAAAAAGGACCCTTGGTTAAGTTTCCTGGCTTTTCTTCATAGCCATCATTATTGAAAAATATAATTTAAGGCAGAGAAACATCCCATGCCTAACATAAAAAATTGGAAAATAAACTTTGCATTTTAAAAGAAATTCTCTCTCTCAAAAAAGACATAATTAAGATAAAATTATTCCATGTTAGTTACAAACATTTTCCAAAGTACATCTCTAAATGTTAGAGATGTTTCTAACTTAGAAAACATGTAATCTGCAAGATAGTGGAATCATCTATTCATTTTGGTACTGATTGAGTATAATACAATACAGAGTAGCTCACAAAGTTTGCAATGTTTTCTGAAAGTACAAAAAAACTCCACACAAACCAACAGAACAATCCTGGCTACCTGGAAACACATCCTTTAAATTTGCTGCTTAAGAAAAAGCAAAACAGCTCAAGCAATGCATAGCACAAAGTATTCTATTTAAGAGTACTGCAATACCTCTACTTTGCAATAATCTTTTAGAAAATATGTATGAAGAAAAAAAATCCTTTCCTTTTGGCATATATATTGTTATAGTACATATATTAATATTGCTCTCATGCTGTCTTAATGTTTTTATATGGTGTGTGTGGGGGTGTTGTTTTTTAATGAATACAGATTAAACTTCCCATTTACAATTTGTTTCCATTTACAATGTTTCCTAGCTTTTTTAAAAAAAGTTTCAAAAATGAAAAAATGGATGTTACTTGTAAAGCAACGAGTTAATGACTTTTAGAGGAAGGAAACCCTGCAGTTTTTATATTGTTATTACAATATGAAAGGAAAAGTCTATACACTGTTACCTGTAGGTCTGTGTAAATTAGAGTCAATCAAATGAAACAGCAGCAACATGAATCTTTAGAATATCATAAAATAAGAAATAGTAAAGTGTATTAAATTAACAAAATATTTCTTGACTAGAATACTAATAGAAAAGTGGGAAAGTCATTATGTTTAAAAGAAGAGACAGCTTTAATTACATGAATCTTCAGGAACTGTCATATCAGTAAGCTCATTAGCTGCAATGAAAGTTCCTCCTGCTGATCTAACAGTACTTAAAAACCAGGATTTGTTATACTTCAAAGCAAAAATGTATCTTTAATTCATGTAGTGTAACAGTGAATTAAGCCTACTTCTAGTATTACAAAAGTAAAAACTAAAACTTTAGTACATAATAGAAAAAATACCAAATTAAATGCTCTGAAGTAAACCACACTTGCGTATATAGGTCACATGTTCCTTGCTGCTTGCTTGTCAAAGTTATGTTTAAAAAACCTGAGCATTTATTTTTCTAATGCGGTAGTTAATTCACAAGTTGTGAATGTCTTATCATTTATAAAGTACTATACAATACGTGTTAGTTTCACAACAAACAGATCATGTCACTGCTCTTAAAGTCTTGCAGATCATGCTAACAGCAATCACTGGACAATATTTAATGAAATTAAAGGAAGAAGAATGTTTTTTCTAAAAAGGATAAAAAGAAAACCAGTTGCTAAAAAATGTGTTCTAATGTTCACCATTTTGAATCAGAAATTACTTGAGAGAAGTTTTAAGAATGATTAAATTAATTATTTTTTTAATTATTAATTAATTTTTATTTATAATTTAAATGGCACTTGCAAATAATTTTATGCCACATAAAATGTGAAAGTGTTGTATTTGCAGAAAAGAATATGCAGACAAGAAATAAAAATAGCTCAATTTTAAAACAAAAAGCTTGCAAGGTATAGGAGAGAAAAATATTCTCATCAAACTTATTGATCGATTCTTGGAAATTACTTTTAAAAATTACTTCAGAGCAGAAAGTTCAGTGAAACCATGAAGGGAATGGCATTCCATCACCTCTACAAGACCCTAACCTTTGCTAGGACAAAAGGTAGAGAACAGCATTTATAAACAAATATTGGAAGAAAATAAAATTATTATACTTCACAGAAAAACATTATATTACCATAACACAAAACTAGAAAATATGATATATTTCCTCACCCCAAAACTTTGACCAATGAAGTAGCCTATATGTAAATGAAAGCTTCCTATTAGATGACAGGAAAAAGCCAGGCTGGCTGATTTCCTTCTGTACTATCAGTAGCCTGTAACACCCATACATAACCTTTGGATCCAGCAGTTTTCCTAAGTTACTGGAAGACTGAACTGCCTCCAATACAATCAAGGATGGATTATTCTTGTTAAGCACTAAGTACTATTTCTTGGAATCATAAAATGTTTTGGTTGGAAGGGACTTTAATGATCGCTTAGTTCCAACCCTCCTGCCATGGGCAGGGACACCTCCCACTAGACCAGGTTGCTCAGAGCCCCATCCAACCTGGCCTTGAACACTGCCAGGGAGGGGGCAGCCACAGCTTCTCTGGGCAACCTGTGACAGTGTCTCACCACCCTCACAGGAAAGCATCTTACATCTACATGCCTTTGCAAAAAGTCCCTCTCCAAACTTTCCTATAGACCCTTCAGGTACTGGAAGGCTGCTTTAAGGCCTCCCCAGAGTCTTCTCTTTTCCAGGCTGAACAACCCCAGCCCTCTCACAGGAGAGGTGTTCCATCCCTCTGATTATTTTTGTGGGTCTCCTCCATATAAAATGACTGTCTACACTGAAATAACAGCTTCTAATAAGGAACATTTTAGTTCTTCTGGCTGATACACAAAATTCAACCACAACACAGACGACAGTATAGTAATAATGAAAAAACATCAGCGGTCAGTTAACAGTGTGTTCTATGAAAATAATGCATAAAATAATAAATTTATATACAATAGAAACTCCTTCCATTACCAGCACAAACAGTTAGATGAAGGGCTTGAAGCTTTTGACAGCTATTTAAATCTACTCGAACTACTATTGGTTACAACGCACCAGCTAAAATTGGAAATTTTAAGAACCACGATAACAGAAAGCTAACTGTGAGTGACCACTATCTCGAGTTCTCTATCAGAAGCAGCTTTTGAAAAGCTGTAGTTTGGCGCAGGGAGACTGACTGAGGCATAAGAGTGACACTATACAAAGCAATACAGATAAACAGTGATATTTTCCAAAATGACATAAACTAGAAAGTTATTAACAGAGACAGCCTGTCCAATCTTCTTTTCCTGCAAGAATATGACAGTGCTGAGGCGGCATCAATTTCTCACTCCATGCTTAGTCAGTTTAAATTACTTAAGCTGTGATAAAATATGGAGAAGGAACTCTTAATTAGGAAATTTACGGCAAAAAATCTGCTGCTACATATATTGAGATTTACCATATTCTATGTTGCGTGATGAAGAAGTAGAAAGAGGAATTTATTTTTCCAGACCTCCAGTGCTACTGTTGCATGAAAAACACATATGGGGAAGATAAAACAGTTCTGATTCATGTTTAGAAAAAAAATAAATAAATTAAATGATGGTATGACAGCCAGTCTGCATTTCTGAATTAAACGACAATGAGTGATGGTACTACACTTACCATATAGAAGATAGAAAGATAGAAATAGTTTAAGATCTGTTAACTGAAAAGAACTTTTAAAAGAAATCTATTTTAGACAGTGAGTCTAGAAGATACGTTAGAAGAAATGTAATGGCAAATCCTGTAGTAAATATTAGAGGACTGAACAATAAATGTTATCTTCCAAGATCACTTTCAGCAGCTTAAATTACTGATCTATGCTATAGACTATTAATATTCATTTTTAAAATAAAGTCAGTACAAAATAATCTCACATAAAATACACTGCAATGCACACAGTATCAGAACTTTTAGTTAGATATACGAACCTTTACTAGCTTTATCTAAATGCTGGAAATCCTCAACAAAATTCAGGACATCCTGATAGCTTTCTTCACACACTTCTACAAGAAAATGGAGTAATGTTGTTTTTTGATCTGCCGACTTCGTGTCCTTCAAGTAGAGAGAAAAAAAAGAAATGTTTAAACACTGAGAATAAGATTACTTCCGAGTATTTTGATAATTAATATTTATTACTAATTGTGAGCCCAAGAAAGGCAAGAATAAACTGTTGAACCTTCCTAAAAATCCCTAGAAACATCACATTAAATATTTTTTACTCCTATGAAATACTTGAATTCTGTACTCAAAATGGGTACAAGTTTCTTGCTTCAGCAATATAGGAATATTTCCAAACTGCAAATAGACTCATGGAAACATAAAAAAAGTAAAAATAAAAATCAGAGCTAAATCAGCAAAATCTAATAATACATGATGCACATATCCACTCCTTGTCATGATTTCCTTATATGTGAAGCTAACTCTAGCCTAACAATATTTATGCAGCGAAAGCTACAACTTCAACCTGCACAAGTTCTTGTTATCAATTCTTAATAGGGCAAACAAGAGCTCATAGGCTTCATTGTTTAAAAACCTCAACATCAAAAATTCTGAAGCACAAACCTTTTTTTCTGAACTCTTTATACAGCTATTCTAAAACTTGCAGCTACTTGTGTAAAAACACCAATAATTGACAACTGGCAAACATTCAGTTACATATTTCTGTTGTAGTCTCCATTATGAGCTAGTCTTCTAATTGCTGGAGAGATTTTCAGAAACAGAAAATGATCTCATATGAAAGTGTTTCTTCACTGCTTAAAAACTATTTCTGCATTAAACAGTTTAACAGGCAAAGTATACGTGTACACAGTCACATACAAAGTATGCACACATACTAAAGGACTGCCACAATGGCACATAGACTTGTACATCTGAGTATCAGGGAAAAAGTCTTTAGCACAGTATTGAAAATAGCACTAAACAAGTAGAAAACTAATGTTAGTTTGTTTCAACTTCAAGACTGTTCTTTAGTTTGGTTACCATGAAAAATACAAGTAAGGTTTAATGGTGGAAGAGTAGCTACAGCAACAAGGCAAAAAGAAAAAATTACTTTCCAAAGAGAGTTCAAAACCAGACAGAGCTATACGAGGAATACTTCTGCATAGAGCACTGAGAGCAAGATCCATCTCAACTTAAATATATGTACACATTTATTTTTTTTTAATATATATTACCACAGTTTAGCCATGGTTGCAAGTTTCTTAAGAGATTTTTTCACACTTCACGTGCTACTCAGTATCCTCAGAGAACCCTTAGAGAGCATTTCACTGATCTGATTTAGTAACTAAATTAGAGTATATTGTCTGCTTTTCCTATACTGTATGTAAATTAAACTGGAGAACTTTGGATGGTGGCTATCACTGAAGCTGATATGTCATACTTCATTGTAAAATTCAGTGCTTATCTTCAAAGATCAAAATGATGCTACCTTAATAAATATAACAAGATACAGTCTTCCAGAATGTGTACATTCTATTTCAGACTAGTGGATAAATAATAACATGAGACAATTTTCAACGTAAACAGAAAATGGGATACATATATAACAAAACAAACAAAAAATATATTTTAGGGTCATTACTGTATGCAGTGTTATAAAATAAGTTACTTCTACTGTACTGGGAATGTCAGTGAGAAACATCTCCATAACTGAAACAACACACAATTTCTACAATGTGTCACTGCTTAAAATACATGTAGTTAACAAAAGTTAGTTTTTAAAACAAATCTATGTTATAAACATGCATATAATTTTAATAAATCAGTATTTAATAAATGATTGAGTATTAACATACCAGTATCTTATCTCTCTTCTGAGAATATGCATGCATGTTCTCTGACGCAGAAGAATTATTACTGTTCATTTCTAAATGATGCAGGGAGAAGGCAAAAACCGGATTTTTTTTCTGAAAAGTGGACAGTTCATATAGCTCCCTATGCATAGCTGGGAACCAGTGAAGAAGAGTAGATAAATTGTATATCCTTCAAATATTACAGAAACCAACATCTTTAAAGGACAGAAGTCACTGCAAATTTCTTTATTTCTCAGAACCCCTGCTGAAAACTGCTGTGCAGACTACCAAATAGTCTGCAATTTGCAGCTTTCTAGTTCTCAGCTTTGAAGGAATATTGGTTTGGGTGGTGCTTTTTCCTGTTTTAATAGTAACGTTTTTAATAGTTGAACCATTCTCAGAACAGAGGAGTGAAGCATTAACCAACACACTGCACATAGTAAATAAAATCCCCCAAATTACACATACATAGTTTTACCTCTGTAATTCCAGACAAAGTGATCTGTCTGTGTAAGACACAATTTCATAACCAGTGAAGGCCTGGTACTCACGGACTTCCTAAATGAGGCCACAATTGGATGAGGTGAATTAGGAATTGGCGACTAGTACACTGTTACACATTGGAATTAATAGTCCAGAGTTACCTCTAAAACCCGCCTGTCCAATATTGAAGCAAGCAAGAAAAATTATAATAGAAATCAGATTTCAATTCTCCATCTAAGAATCTGTTGATGTATTGGAATGTCACCATGTATCATGAAGGAAAGAAACTGCGGCTGATGTGCTGAAGATGGGTCTTTTTTGGTATTTTTCTAGGATGATATAAAAATATAACATTCTCAGATGATACTGGTAGTATTAATTCATTACAAAGGTAGGATAGTAAATGCAAAGTCCCAGTGATTTTCTCTCTGAAAATTTGCCAACCTTCAAAAGAACAAGTTGTTGACTGTAGGTTGCACTGTCCTAGAATATCTGGTGGCAGAGATTTAAAATTTTACAGACGATCTCTAAGGTTGCCATAGTTGCTCTGATTCCAAGCAAAACCTTTAATAGTTGGTCTTTCTTTCGTAATCAGAATGGTTTCGCTTGGAAGGAAAGATCATCTAGTCCAACCCCTCTGTCATGGGCAGACACATCAATACACTTGTATTCAAAAACCATTAAGGCTGCATTATCTTCCTCCCTAGAAAAGTTTTAAGCACTGTGGCCTAGTATTTACAAACTAGCAATCTGAAGTGATGTCCAATCAAATAATATGAAATCTTTGTCATTGGAACTTCCGTTTTTTACTTGCACTTTTATTATGATAATGAAATATATTGAGTACTATGACATCTGTTTGTGTATAATTGATGAAGTATCACCACTTCTAATAATCTAACATGATATAATGTCAGAATTAAATTGTACTAAGAATTTTGATCATAGGGAGTAAATTACCTTTTTTGGTCCTTACAGCTTACTGTCTCCTTCATCTACAGAATGTTGGTAGCAATCAGCATTTCTCTTAAGTAGAAGGCTGGACTAGATGCCTTCTGACATCCCTCCCCACCTGAACCATTCCACAATTCTAAGAAACATGCACACGCTTCCGAACTAGTCAACTACATTCTCTATTCAAAATATTATTTATTTTAGCTCTTAATTTGGCCTCATGGCAACTCTTTGAGAATTATTAGTACACTTTTAGATTTCAAAAGCTTTCCACAGTCTTCTTCACTATCAAGTTCTTAACTATCTTTGTAGTTAGAAAGCTTTCTTAACTTTTAAGCAAACTTTTCGTTACCAGCCAAGCCAATTATTCCATCTCCTACCTTAGCTACATAGAAAACACGTGTTCAAATGCCTTCTTTATCATAAATTAATAATAAAAAACCACTAATGTCCTCATGTTCCTCTCCTTTCTTTTCTAAACTAAATACACCTAAATGCTTTTTTTCTTAGTTCAGAAGTGTTACATGTTATCATCTGGATTGTCACCAGTCAGTCTATGTATTTTCTTCAGTAATTCAGACAAGACTTCACTTAAAAACTTATCAGCACCAAGAAAGCAGTAGATAATCACCCCCTTTATAATACATAGAATGTCCACTTTAAGAGACATTTTTTACTCTCCAACAGAATGGTGCAACCTCCTGTAAAGCTAAATAACTTGTAAGCGTGCAAATCAAAGTAACTACAAGAGCCCAGCTTAATCAAATGCACTTAATGCCACAGCACTGTAGAGTTAGTCAGGACTTAAAGTCCATTTTATGGCATTCTGCCTAGCCATTCACTCCTTACTGTCATTATCTGCACACATAAGTTCTCTTTCCTATGTGTAGTACTTCATGGTACATTTTCATCTTCTAGATCTTAAATTATTTCTCCAAGATAATTTTTTAATTTTGATCCTACTCTACCAAGTGTCTGTAACAATTACCTTCATATTGTTTTCATAAGTGTATTTGTTGTTTTTTGTGTTAAAAATACAGAGAACTTAATCAGACCTAGGACAGGTTCTTGTAAAACCATACCTAAGTAGTAAATGAACCCAACTGAAGAGAGGACCTTTAGTATCTTCCTTCTGAATATGTCTCTTAACAAATTGTACTTTTAACTCAATAATTTAATTTGCTCTGTATTTCTCTAGGTGGCTGATGTATACTTAAAATTTTACTTTGGACTGGGAAAGGTATATAACTTATTCTCTATGAATATTTAAGTTACAAGTATTGCATTCAACACTCAAGAGCCATAGCAAAAGAATTCTCCTGAAACATGGCAAAGTAAGGGTGATTATTTTAAAGAATGTAGAATTTAATGTATTATGTATTCTCCATTATGTAAACAGATAAAGAAGCTGAGAGAAGACAAAGACTATGCACAAACTTCCAAATAATTCCTTTCCATAAGGACTCTTACATACATGTGCACTCTGTCCAGATTTTGCAGTGACCTCTCAGAGGGCACAGAAAAAAAATAAAAACACTAAATAAGAGGAAGCAATTAGGACTAGACTTGATTATAAATTAACACTTAGGAAAGTACAGATGACTTCTTATATATACACCTTATATAAAAGTTGAAAAAGTGAAAATGTAAGGAAATTTAGAAGAAATAGGGAACTGATGAAACTGTGCAAGAACAAAAGAAAATCAGATAAGGAGAAAAATTATGCAAAAGAGAAAACATAACTGTATTGAACCAGATTAAAATGTGACAGCCTTTGAAACGCTCACACATGTAAGACTACAACACTATGAACACAGTGATATGGTCCTTCTATAAGCCTATTTAGCTGCTGGGTTTTTATTATTCCTTCAGTATGGAATCTCCTAAAAGTTTAAACGCAAGCCAGTCTCAAGATGACTGTACACAGATTAGCTGTATTGTTCAAACCATCAACTAGTGCTAAGAATTATGAAAAAATAAAAAAAGAAAACAAATAATTAACTGCAGGAAAAACATCAAAACAAAGTATTTATGTAATAAAAACAAATGAAAAATTGAATATAATACTCAACACGGACATTTCAAAACTCACTTTACATAGGGAGCTGAGACTATATCCAAAGGTTTGTGCATTCCGAGAACCTGCATTCATGTAGTTTCCCATCAACAATACTAGTTCCAGCAGCTTGCTAAAGCTTTTACTCTTCTTTATCTCTTCACAGGCAGCGCTGACAGCCATGATGTCAGGTTTGATGTTGTTCACCTGCTCCTCAAACTGAAGCTTAAAAAGAATAGCACTGAGCCGTGGCCGTAGTCTCTTCACGTTGCTCATCTGATTGAAAAGAAAATCAGAGATTTCCTTTAAAATTCATGCTACATTTTGGCATTGTACAAATGCATACAATCTGTAATGATTTATTGGTGTGACAGGCTTGAAGAAGCAATATATCTGCTATAACTGATAGCAAATGAACGAATGAATGAGAGACACTTGGGTAAGCAACTGAAATCCCATCTTGTGGTTAATACAAACTGTCCCCATCCTTTTCCAGTAACTAGTATGTGTAAGCAATAAAAGATAAAATGTCATCATATATCACATCTGTCAACTCGTATACCAAATCCCACAAAACTAATCCAAGTTTATGACCCAGTAGTTGCAAAGTAATAAAAGTAGTTCACAAATTTTGTATAACTCATGATGTACCAAAACAAGGCAAATCTCATTTTCTAGTGCAAATCTTTAAAAGCTGATTTCAATAACAGCTTACTATAAACTTGAAGGAAAATAACAGCTTTGAAAAATCCCAGCTATGAAACACTTAATATAGCATATGTTAATATACATCAGTATTCACATCCTACTATAGTACTGGACCATATACAATTAATTAGGTAAAGCAGAATGCTCCCAGGAAAACAGTAGCTTCTGTAGATCATACACAGAAGACTTGGCTTTTTCTATGGTTTACTAATCAGGGATTTTCAACAGAAGTTTCAGTCTTTCCATATAACTTAATTCACTGAATTCCCACCCCAAAGATACTTTGCCCATTATTTACTATACCCAAACAAAAGACTCCAAATTTTATGGCTCATTTAAATCAAAGAATGTATTGAATGCATTCAATACATTAAATTTCTCCATCTCCCAAGTTTCCAATGTACTGCTCATCCTTCCAACTCTGTCACAGAAATCTCCAGACGTTTTTTTAGATTTGGTATCATATACAATCCCCATAGCTTTATGTCTTCAATTCTTGCTCCTTTTCTCCCTACCAGGCATTATGTGCCTTGCCTTTTCCTTCTTCCATGGCAGAAATCATGTTTTTTAACTCCCTGCTCTGTGGTTCTGTTTGCATAGAAGAAACACTAGTCTCAAATTCTTCCATGAGCTTCTTCCCTCATTTTTCCCTATTCCTGTTTTGCCACCAATTTGGGGAATCCTGTAAGATCATCTTCCCAAACTTCTGTTTTTCCTTCTGAAGGTAAGGTTCAAGGCAATAATGCCTTGACAATCCCTAAAATCTTAAACTAGGTTTTGTTGGGTTCTTTATTTTTAATAAAAAAACCAAAACAACATGTTATGGTCTCCAGCTATCAGTAATTCTCAATGCAAGAAAAGAACCAATAATATTGGAACAATTAATAGATTTCATATAGTGGCCTTAAAAGTTTGACTTTAAATTGGAAATACCTCCCTCCAAACCACAGTGACACCTAAGGTTTTACAGAATATTTCTCAACACATATCTAGTCTATCAATGCAAAAATAGCTCTGACAGTGCAATGTTCACAAGTCATTTGGTGCTGATTATCCCACAACAGACTCAGTGAAAAGGGTGATGGTGACACTATTCTTCTGTTTCAGTGTCAAACTTTCAAAGTCAAACAAGGTATCTTAAACCAATACTGAAGGCTGTCTAATCCAAAGGGTTTGATATAGAAGCAGAAGAGGATGAAATTTACAGACTATTTTATTGGTTTTATTGTGACAGCAGAAGAAAATAAAATCAAATAGAGGTAACATTTTATGCCACTAAGCCACTTCTGCAATACCTGCCTGGCAGTGTAACCAATGGATGATGTCCCATTGAAGTAAACATACCATTTGCATTTTAGTTCAGATAAGTAATCTTGAAGTAAAGTAAGCAAACTTTTCCAATAACCACATTTGGGTTTGCACGACAGAGCAGAGAACACAAACAGGATGTCTTTCAGATGAAAATAGGTTGAAAATCTACTCCACTACTGAGCTTCAGTCTGCATACTGCCTCCAGCCTGGTCCTAAAGTAAAACACTAAAAGGAATATAGTTTGAATGTTAGCTCAGTACCAACTGTATGCAGATATTCTGTGCTCATCATACACTAAATAGCAGCCCATAGTGTGGTAAAATTCTTATTTAAGAATGGGTAAGCAAGGATAATGGGATTTGAATTTAAATAGGGCATTTTACAAAGAGATAGAAATGGAAATAACTTAAAACCCACTTAAAATGAACGTAGTGCTCTTATAACTTTACACCTACTTTAGGAATAAATACTTAAAAGAATATTAAGGTACTGGACAGAGGTGAATGTCACAACATCATTCTCCCAATTCCATCAGGAAGAATCAGTACTAACTCCTTTTCACCAAAAAACTCACCTACTAGATTTATATGTGCACTACTCCTCAGCATATTGAGAATATTATTAAGTTTTGTTCTCCATTCAGGAAAAACTTGGGACTAGACTAGAAAAACACAAAACTCCATTGAAACTATCCAGATTTTTAATATGTGTCCCTACTCAGGGTGCTACAGAGACAATCATTAATATTAAACCATGGGAGCTAACAAAATCAAGTGTAAGTCACAATTTTAAATGGCACCAAACTCAAGATACTACAGAACCAGCAAATCATGCATCATTTACTGACTCTTGGCTTCTCAGATAGGCAGATTCTTGAAAATGAAATAATCAGGTACTCTAGATCACAAATATTTGTTGCCCAAATATGAGCAAACACACGGACATGAAAGATGCGAAGTTTTCATCAGAACCAGTTGAACTACAACAAATTAAGTTCTACACATAAGTCTTCAGGATGGATGCAGAAATACATAATCTGAAAAATCATCAGTACACACCAGAAACAACAGAAATGTCATTAGGCTTTTTTTAATTATTATTTTTTTAAACACACTGAAATCCATCATTCATGTACAATGCATGTTATTGGTCATATTTTTTTACCTGTTTTCTAAGTCAATAATTGAAAAGGGAGGCAAGGGAGAGTTCCCTTAGTTCCTTACGACTTTCTTTGTGACATGTAGTCTACAAATACATTTAAACTGTAAAAACCATACACCTTATCACAAGAGATGCTAAGAATTTAAGTGTTGTGTTGCTCAGAGGCTTATGTTCATGCTCTATACTTTATATTCAGCACGTAAGTATCTAAGTCTTTTATGTCCTCATAGTGGAATCCTGAAAACAGACAATCCAAATAACTAAAAAGGGAAGCTGAAGTAGAAAGCTAAGTAGTGAGTGAGCTACACATGCCAGAGAACTCAGCGTATGAGTAACAAATTGTATTATTTTTCAGGTAATAGTCCAAGAATATTTTCATTATGTACAGGTCCAAGTGGGAATTGACAAATGAGTTGAGCTAACCAGTAGTAGCTCTCACAGCCCTTTATCCAACAGCAAAGAGGTTTTTCTATAAAATACAGCATAAATCAGAAGGCGCCTGCAGGAGTGTGTCATCTGGTAACTGTGTACTTTCACGTTTCACTTTCTTCTTTGTTGATGTCAAGTAAAGGAACATGTCTCAGAAGTTACACTGACATTACATTTTGATCACTGAATGGGATTCACTCTTACTACAAGCTCGTAGAGAAAAACACTACAAGGGTTTCAGTTTCACAATATACTTTTCTTGAAGGATCAACAATGCTGAGGCTGTCAGACCACCTGCAAGCGTTCCCATCCAAAAAGTAAAATATCAGTTAAAGCCAAGCTGACTAAAAGAGTAAACTGTAAGGGCAGCCTCTGTGAAAAATATATGGTTTTTATCACTGTAGCATCAGTGAACTCTACAGAGAGCATAGGTAGAAAGTGTGAATTCCTAACACTTATTTTTAGACTCAGTCACCTGAAAAGCAGAAAAAAAATTTCAGGTAAGGAAGAACTGATACCTTAACAGACCTTTTACCATGTTTAAAGAACAAAAAAGAACACCCTGCTCAATTTGAAATGGGCAGTCAACATAACCAAATCTTAGTGAAGATTACCAGCATTCTAGAAAGACCAAACATTATTTCAGAGTATTGGAAGTAAATCCACAATAATGGAACAGTACTTTTGATGAGATGTTTCTATGGCTATGTGGAAATAGTATGACTTTCTTCACCTTTGACACACTTTATTCCTCAAATAAATGATAATGAAGAACTGCCAACTAAAAATTAAAATTACTTACAAGAAATCAGGAAGTGTTTATACTTACAATGTGGATATATGTACATGCAAACAATTGAACTAATGACTTTTCAGCCTTACTAGCACTGATAAAGGACACATCACTGTGCGAGTGACGGAGCACTGGAACAGGCTGCCCAGAGAGGTGGCGGAGTCTCCTTCACTGGAGACATTCAAAACCCGCCTGGATGCGTTCCTGTGTGATGTACTCCAGGTGAACCTGCTCCGGCAGGGGGGTTGGACTAGATGATCCTTCGAGGTCCCTTCCAACCCTAGAATTCTGTGATTCTGTGATCCTGCTACTCTATTTCTCCAGCTTGAATTATAAACAACTTGAAGTTGCACCACTGACACAATTTCTTGCAAATCCAAGATCTTCCTAAAGAATATTCAAGACAGAAGAGAAAGAAGTGCACTGTAAGTGACACAGGGACAACAACTAGAAACTTAATGAAATTCAACAAGGGCAAGTGTAGAGTTTTGCATCTGGGGAAGAACAACACCATGCACCAGTACAGGCTGGGGGCTGACCTGCTGGAGAGCAGTGTAGGAGAAAGGGACCTGGGGGTCCTGGTGGACAGGAGGATGACCATGAGCCAGCAATGTGCCCTTGTGGCCAAGAAGGCCAATGGCATCCTGGGGTGCATTAGAAAGGGGGTGGTTAGTAGGTCAAGAGAGGTTCTCCTCCCCCTCTATTCTGCCTTGGTGAGGCCACATCTGGAGTATTGTGTCCAGTTCTGGGCCCCACAGTTCAAGAAGGACAGGGAACTGCTTGAGAGAGTCCAGCGCAGAGCCACTAAGATGATGAAGGGAGTGGAACATCTCCCTTATGAGGAAAGGCTGAGGGAGCTGGGTCTCTTTAGCTTGGAGAAAAGGAGGCTGAGGGGTGACCTCATCCATGTTTACAAATATGTAAAGGGTGAGGGTCAGGACGATGGAGCAAAGCTTTTTACAGTAATGACCAATGATAGGACAAGGGGCAATGGTTGCAAACTGGAGCATAGGAGGTTCCATGTGAATATCAGGAAAAACTTTTTCACTGTGAGAGTGACAGAGCACTGGAACAGGCTGCCCAGAGAGGTTGTGGAGTCTCCTTTCCTGGAGACATTCAAAACCCGCCTGGATGCGTTCCTGTGTGATGTACTCCAGGTGACCCTGCTCTGGCAGGGGGGTTGGACTAGATGATCTTTCGAGGTCCCTTCCAACCCCTAGAATTCTGTGATTCTGTGAACTATCAATTAACTCCTAGCTGCACACAGGTAGCCTCTTGTCTTGTGTAGGACAGTGCACAGATGTACAGTGTAGAAAAACCCTGATATTGTTTTTGATCGTGTTATGTTCAGCAAAGATGGACCAGCAAGACCAGTCTGCAGAATTCAGAAATAGGGACATTCTTTTTGAATACTCCGGAAGTCACCTGTCTTATGAAATACATCCACATTGCCAATCTACCTCCTAATGAAAAGTCTACAAAATCACTTTGAGTCTCCCAACATACAGGCCACGAATTTACAGACAGATAATCAAGTTGTGGATGGAAATGTCTGACAGCAGGCTTAGTACTTTCCATCATGTTGAACCACCATAATAACTCCAACATAAAAGTGGAATCTGATGCTATGAAATTATTTAAGCAATACACAGGGTTAAGAGGCCAGAATAGCAGCTTATTATGATGCTTCTGATGTGACAGAAATTACCTGTTTCAAAAAAAACTCAGATCTCTAGTACATTCATATTTAGTATAGTCTTCTCTAAGGACCCTACAAGGTGTTCAAGTTAATTTTCTAAGCAGGAAGGTATGTGTCTGTAACGATGACAGTATTGGTAAGGAAAAAACATTCCGCTGTAGAACCTCCGTAGTCCTGTCAATAAAGAATTCAATAATGACTGTGGAATTTCTACCCATATGGTTATTTAGTGTATTTGGAACTAATGATAATCTGTGGAAAAAACAGCCTCACGTGAAGTGTCACATAAGTGAATACCGAAGACACCTTGCAGATCTTGGAGAAAGATCCCCAGTTCTATAAAATGATCACAGGGCAAGTAAATTCTAATGCACTTGGGCTCCATAGCAGCTCCATTGAGCTCTAAAGTCTGGAACAGGTGAAATATCTGCATAGTAATTTCAAGCTCCAGGGATCTAAGAGGTACTGACTAGCCTCAAGATTTTTTTTCAGCACAGCTGCCCTACATCTGCTGGTCATTTGGATGCCTCACTCAATACAGGTGGCTAAATTCCAAGAAACCCTTGAAGTTGCTGATAGCCAAAATGGCAGGATCATGCACTGATCCTTACTCAAAACAGAAGCGTTTTTCTTATATGTTCAAATCACAATGCGAACTTTAGAGGATTTCTTAGATTTCTAGTGAAGCAGAAGCATCAAATTAGATTCAGGACATGCTCTTGAGACATTTAGAGGAACCTGCAAAGTGAACAGCTGGAGGAAAAAGAAGTTGTAGAGACATCTGTCAAGAAGAAAACTGAAAGAGATGGCCTATGTGTGTGCTAGAAGAAACCACTTCCAGCCATCTGAATTAACATCAGACAACAATAAGACTATTTTTTTAACCTGTTCTTTGGATTAGCTACCCAAAACAGTTTCACTGAAACTGAACAGGGGTAAGAGTGAGACTTGCTGGTACTAATCTTTTACAGGAACATTCCTCTGTGATTCAGCATTGCAATCTTTCAGTGATGCAGAGGAAGTAACAGTCCAAGCCAATGGCAATTGCAAACACTAAGATCAGTACAGATAGTAGTAGGCACTTTCAGAAGACATTTCTGGAGCCTGGTTCTCTACCTTATCCAGGGTCAATGTTTGAAAGACATCAACATTATAGGAGTTAAGGATGTTGTCCCTCTAAACAACATAAGTAGCTTGACTGCAATTTGTCATAAAGATTAACTGCCACAGATGGCATATAATAGAAAGGTAATCTTTGGCAACACTCCTGGAAAGGCTGGAGTTACTGATAGAGAACACTGACGAGGCAGAGCAGCAGATACACATGACTTCTAGAAAACAACAGAAGAAGGTAAGGTTTACAGACAGAAATTAACCCAGTCAAAACATCTCACAGCACAGACACACCTCACCACTTCAGGATTTTGAACAAACTGAAATGTTCCTAGGTATGGCTGTGACCAAGCATCAAGTAACAGGAAAGGCAGAGTACACCTCTGCAGAAATAGTGATAGTATGATATTTTACAGACAATAGTGAAAAACATTAATACATTCCAAGTTATCCTCAATGAGGACGTACAGGTGAAACCATCAGCTGAATATGGAATTGATCATGTTAAGTGTCTGCTGAATTATTTAAGACAAACTAGCCTTCATCAGGCCTCACTCTAATCTTCAATTTACTCTAGTGAAATCTTTTCCTTTGGTACAAACTCATTAAAAACACATCCATCAACGAACAAGCTGTGAAGCCATGTGAGGATTACTTGCCAAATTCTATTTGGGTTAGCTATCAGTGTATTTCACAAGGTCTAGGCATTAATTATTTCTGAAACAATATTTCATAATTCTCTCAATTTTATCTTTGAGTAAATAAAAGTGATCAAGAAAAAAATCTGTTTCCCTGACTTTTTTTTTTTTCACTACCAGACAATAACGGAGCATATTTCCAAATATCTCTAGTTTTAAGAAAAGAAATAAAGCAGGAGCTATCACGAGTGGCTCTTGAGACCTATTCTTGGGTGTGAGATTGCTAGTACAGTTGCCTACATTTGCGTACACTTCAAGTCAGATGTCCACTAATAGCACCTTGACAAGTATTAGCAACTTTTTACATCAAAAGTGTTTATAAAGAATGTCAAAATCATGACTTTTTAAAAATTGAATTGCACTTATAGACTTAAAATTATTTTTATATATCGTAAATAAATTAAATATGTCCAGGACTATTTTACACTACTAAGAATTGCCAGGCACTGATGAGTTTATGTGCTTACTACAGGATTCAGCTCCCTCCATGCAGCATAAGCAAATCAGAATTACTTTGGGGAAAGGTTCCTGGTGCAACAGGCAGTTAACATATGTTGGCAAAAATAAGGCTTGAAGCCTTAGCATTGTTGTGTGGGTAAGAGAGTGGAGAGAATGGGGCATGTGCTGCTCGGGTGTTGGTGGGAAACTATAGTCAAGAAAACCTAACAACAACATGCAACTCTCAAAAGAATCAATTGCATTTTGAGTATTCTGGCACTCATCTATATAAACTGCATCTCAAAACTACTTGGGGGGGTGAGGGGAAGGATTGGGGAGAAGGGAGTCAGAAGAGTAGGGGAGGGGCAAATATCTGGAGCAACCTGATATGGTACCAAACATTGCCATGCAACTCTGTGCCTCCAAAAGCTCCCCAAGATGTGCAAGGATGCCTACTAGACACTCAAGTTCTGAACAGCTGAAACATGCTTGTAACCAGCTTCCCCATGATATGCTGCTCTGTCTTCCCCATGATGAAAAAGGGAAGACGTGCTTTGTAACCATTATAACTTGCCTTAATAAACCTATCTCCCTTTGCCTTATTCTTGAGTCCTCAACTATCTGATGGGATGCTCAGTGCATGAGATCTCTTGCTATTTCCCAAACTGTGCCCAGAAATGGTTTGGGAAAGTGCCATTCTGCACAGGCCTAAAGCATACCCATGTCTATTCTAACAAAAGAGCACTATGGACAACTAAGGTTCCAAGTCCAAAAGCATTCTCTGGTGCTATTTAGTTGATTAGGATCTATACAGCCTTAAAATGTCATCTAGAGATTTATCATCCCCACAACTTCTAAAAATAGCAGGAAATAAGATAGTTCAGAAAGTTGTTTCCAAAACATTGAATAATATTCAAAGCCAATATAAAAATTAATAAGAATTGAATTTGGATAGATTTTGTCACTATTGTTCACAGAATGGATTGGAGGGGTGACCTCATCCATGTTTACAAATATGTAAAGGGTGAAGGTCAGGACGATGGAGCCAAGCTTTTTACAGTGACGTCCAATGATAGGACAAGGGGCAATGGATGCAAACTGGAGCATAGGAGGTTCCATGTGAATATCAGGAAAAACTTTTTCACTGTGAGAGTGACAGAGCACTGGAACAGGCTGCCCAGAGAGGTTGTGGAGTCTCCTTCACTGGAGACATTCAAAACCCGCCTGGATGCGTTCCTGTGTGATGTACTCTAGGTGACCCTGCTCCGGCAGGGGGGTTGGACTAGATGATCCTTCGAGGTCCCTTCCAACCCTAGAATTCTGTGATTCTGTGATTCTGTGACAGGACCTTAAAGATCATCTAGTTTCATCCACCTTGCCATGGGCAAGGATACCTTCCACCAGACCAGGTTGCTCAAAGCCCCATCCAACCTGGTCTTGAACACTGCCAAGAAGGGGAAAGCCACAGCTTCTCTGGGCAACCTGTGCTAGTACCTCACCATCCCCATGGGAAAGAATTTCTTCCTAATGTCCAATATAAATCTTCCTTCTTTTAGTTTAAAACCATTGTCCTGTCACTATATGTCCTCATAAGAAGTCCCTCCTAGGCCCCCTTCAGGTACTGGATTGATTTTAGCATAGAAAAGGGAAAGACCACCAAGGACATGAAGGACTGTATATGCAAAACACCACTTCTAGATCAAAAAGAATAAAGGATATCAGGAACACATACATAATGCAAAAGCTATGTGAATTCTCTGAATCATCACCAGCAACAAGCTATTTTAATCAACCATTATTTTGCTTCCTCTCAAATACAAATATATTGAAGAGTAAGAAAAAAATATTTCCTCCAATAATTGCCTCAAGTATTTTCAGCATAAAATAGCAGTGAAGATTAATTCAGTAAATCTTTGTCATTCCAGAATCTCTTTTCTGAATTTAAAATTATAACTTGTGTGCATAAAACCTGAGGTAACCATAAGTCAAAAAACAGGATATCATTCTGTGTTACCAATGCCTTAACAATAATCCCATAATAAAATCCATTTTACTAGTTTGACCCAAATTTTCAAGTGGCTTGATTGGTAAAGGCAGAGATCAGACTAGGCTTTAATTGAGATTTGTGATATGATATCCTAGGTGCAAAGTGTTTATTTTCCTTAAAAAGGTGTTAAAAATAGGTATTTAAGTAGTAATATCATACTAATTGCAATATTTGGGCATTTTGGTTAGTGCATACATAGAATAAGGATGCAATATTTTAACTGAGGCTTCAGCAGTGGTGAATAGAGGAAAATTCACGTTTTATAGCCTATATTCATACTTGTATATTTCAATTTCATATATGTTTATTGGCTGCAAAATGAAGATATGACTGATTCACGGCTGACTTATGATCCATTACAATACACATTCTTCATCAGCACTGCATCTGTTAACTATAGACTTAAACTCTACAATCACTGCCATTTAAATCTTGATTCATTCCTGTTCTTAAAATATTTTTCATTGTCACTAAGCAACCTATATTTCTCAAAAACTCTTTAATAAAAAGAAGTACCCAGCAACAAAATTAATTATTCAAGGGTCACTCACAACAAAGCAACATAAAAAGAGGACAGTTACTGTAATCTGGATTAAGATGCTTCCAACACAAAGAAAGCATAGTGTATCAAAACACC
Source organism: Aegotheles bennettii (assembly GCA_013398125.1). Taxonomy (NCBI): domain Eukaryota; kingdom Metazoa; phylum Chordata; class Aves; order Caprimulgiformes; family Aegothelidae; genus Aegotheles; species Aegotheles bennettii. The sequence continues at coordinate 88,421 of VZRW01003757.1, read as the reverse complement.
CCTGGAAAAAAAGTATTGTTTGAAATGTAAGTTATGTCAACACATCTGAAATACTTAGATGTATATTCATTATTCCCACATCCTTTTAAACACCATATTTATTCCACAAATAAAAAAGGAGAGTTGTCTGTCAAGAAGTTCTTTTTCAACTATATGTTTTGTCACTGAACAGATTTGTACAAGTGAGTAAAAAGAGCTCAATGTCTTCTTTTTGTCAGTGGCACCTCCTGTCTGCAGGACAGACATTCATAAAAGACCTTTTTACTCTGGCTACATCATTTGGTCAACATGATTTCTTCAGCTGTATAGTTGTTTAACAGAAATATTAAGGTTAGTACAAATACAAATTTGTGCATGTAAGCAGAAGGCATAGCAGCACAAGGGTCAACAGAATGAACTGTATTTGTTTTTAGCACACTATCCCCAGCAGATTATAGCATATCACATATGTTATTCTTTTTCTTATTAGCCCACCAGAAAACTGTAAGTATTTTAAACATAGATTACAAACAAGAGAAAGAAAACAGTGGGCAGCAATCTAGCCTAAGAGATTCTGAGATAAAGACAACCTCATAGTAAATAGACTCCTGATCATATAGAAGATATGTCCGAAATACAGCTTGCTGTCATAATACAATGTTGAGAAAGTCTCTTGTCCTCTGTGCTGCACATCAGTGATCCTGGCCAGACTGCTTGGACACACACATTATGGTGCTCAGAAGAATGTGGGTATGGAAGAATAGGTGAATTAAATCTATAAGAGACCGAGTAGGTAAAAATCAATTTATATTATTTTGGAAGTAAAAGGCACTCTTCCTTTTTTAGATCTCACACTGAGAGGTTTCTTTCTATACTCATCTTTCCATGCAAGCCTGAAAATGAAAAGCTTTACATTATCATAAATTTCTTTGTATTTATCCTTCAACTTAGAACAAAGTTCAGAAAGTTTACTTCAAACAAACAATAAGATGCCCTTATCAGTTGCTCCATGACCCTTACAATTTTAATCTCAGATAAAACTCAGTCAGATCTAATTAATACAAATGAAGAATAGAAGATAATCATTAGTACTTGAATATTTTACATTCAAAAATCACTCAACAAATGTTGACTCACACATATCTATTATAACTACATTAAAAACAATTCCAATGAACAATGATTTATTTTTCAACTCTCCATCAGTCTTCTCAAATAAGCACATATTATTTCTTTTCTCACACTACGTTTATTAAAAGGGTCTAACCTTGCCTGCCTGAAATTAATAACTCTGTATTATTGGATCACATTCTTAATTATGCTGTATTTGAGAAAGTGATCTCCACTACTTCTTTTTGTGTTACTTTAAAAAAGTCCTGCACAACTGTTAACCATTACTTAGAAAAGCATTTAACTTGGACTTAGTATTTAAGATAATCTGTTGATAGAAAAGATTGTTTTGTCTTCTTTATCATACTCGGTCTTCCTAAAAATGTTTTTTTCCCTCCTTCCTTTTGTCCTTTATCAACTCCTCTCCAAACATTTCAACACCTAGATCAAACAAGCCAGGAACTCTTGTCAATAGTTTCATTTATTATGTAAGAAAGTCTAATTCCTAAAGCACCACCTATCTCATACACTGATTGAGATATGGGCCTATGAAGAAACATATTCTTAGGAAATGTTTGTATTAGAATACATTACTTAAATTTTAAACGTGAGATTCCAATTTAAACCTAGCAGATCTGATTTCTAATCTCATCAGATTCTTTAATTGCATTTAAGATGAAGACTTACGTTAAGAGTAAGGAAGAAGTTTGGAGAATATAACCTAGCTGTTTCAGCCTACAAGATCTGAAGAAATTTGTGGAGGGGAGATGAAAGTGAGAGGAAGCAGCTAACTCTTCTATCAGGTAAGAAGCCTCCCATACCATAGAGCTGACTATACATTCCAAGGATGTTCTGTTAACATCTACTATATATCAGTTGCAGTATTAGTCCATGTGCAAGAAAGAGAAATAACATACAAGTGAGAAAACAAAAACTTTCAAAGCCTAACTCCATGGAAAATCTAAAGAGAATTTGACAAGCCAGAAGATACAATTTAAGTCGATGTAAATTATTTTTAAAAATTATTAAAGTTATTCTTTGTGGGTTTGGGGATTATTTTTTTTTGGTTGCAGTTTGCAGTCCTGCTTTTTATTTAATACCCAATAATATATGGGTGCATCTTAAAGTCACACTGATTGCCACAATTGAGTAAACAAATGTAGGAACTATCACTTTTAAAATTATAGTTTTAAACCAGAATTTACAGATGGAGATCTGATTCAAGCATAATAAACATTATCATGGCTTCCTCCCAATTCTCATCATCAAAAGGTTAAATTCTGTTCTTTTTTTCTTGTTCCCAGAGCATAGTTAGAATGCTTTCAACAACACAGAAACCAACATTACATTAGAGGTACGACTGCTACTATTGTTAAAGACGAATTGAAAACCAACAGTGGCAACAGCTTTCAGTAAAAGCACTGGTTTTGTTTTACAATTACCTATACCCAAAGAAGACTGCCTGTGTCACATCTGTAACTGGCACTAACTCAGTGCAATGGTGTTTCCTGACCAGACCAACATCCTTCAGTTGATTCCGAAGAGTGGCTGCTGCTCTTATACCCCACACCTCTACTCCAGCTGTTTCCATATTTGTGTATAGGTGTTTGATATCCACACAGATAACCACCAACAGGAAGTGCCTACTCGTACAAAGACTCCCTTTCCCGAAGCCCAGAAATACATCTAAAAGAATTATTCCCTCCCAGTGAAATCCTCCCAGATGAAGCTAATAATGACCATCTTAGCTTGAAACCCTAGGAGTGGACAAAAAAAAAAATAAAAAAAATCAAAGACATATAGATATAGATATGCACCTAGGAAAAGAAATAGACTTATTCTGTTTTTCTGGATGAAATCATCGACAATTATGATTTAAGAGCTACGTAAAAATGATATCCATACTATATTTCCACAAAAAGCATCAACTGTCAGCACTGAACAAGAGTATTTTCTTTTCTCTATTCCAGTTTTCTTTTGTTAATTCAAGCCAGGAAATATTATATATGTATCTTCCTGCTGGGAATGGAAGAAGTTACTATAAATACTGTTGACAGAACATACTATCAAGAATAGGAGGAAGGAGGCAGAATAGGTTAACATAGTGATAATTACAGTATTTTCTTTCTATTTACATGGAGAGCAGAAAGAAAAACAGCAGTGTAGAAATCTTCACTGAAAAAGTTAAGATTTATTAATGCAAACAAAAGTGAAACCAAACTATTTTAGCTATGGAAATTCAAAAAATAGTTTCATAACTCCCAGTGAAACTTCCAAGAATCAGGCCTTACACATTCATGGATACGTACACTAAAGGTCCAATTAAAAGGCAGCACTTGTACTCTTCTCCCAGACTGGAACCTCTTCACATTTAGGAAGAAGCAGCTGGTATTGTTTCTATAATATTATATTAAAACTGTATTTCAGGAAAGGACAAAAAAAACCCAACAAAACAAAACTCACCACTACTCCAAACTGCTCCGGCTCAGACAAATTATTATACTCGCTCTTGAACTTGGACAATGCATTCAAATGTTCTTGTTCAGGAAGATGTTTTATTAAATTCTATCAAGAAAAAAAAATAGGCTTAAAAATATCAGATTCTATGTTAGTTATATTATTGCAAGCAAATGGTATTACATATGCATCATTACCATACACTCCAAAGAAAACACTCCCTCCTGAAGACAGTAGAATGTAAATTGGCAACACACAAATTAACGTAACTGAGAGTGTAAAAACCAAGTGATTAAATACTGCTTGCTAGCATCTTTTGCTGATTCTACAAACATTTTCATAGTCTTTTTTTAAATACCATTTTTAAATAAAACATATGCTTGATAGGCACTACGCAAACAGAACACCAAGAAGCAAATAAAACAGGGAAAGTGGAATAAGAATTTCAAGTGTAATATATCCAACCAAAGGTTAGCAAAAATTATTAATGCTAGACAAGAAGTATTTTGAAAACGGATAATTTATTTTCTAGTATTTCAAAAGAAAAGCTGAAACCTTTTAGACACTACTTAGACTGAAAACTTGCCAGGAGTAGAAATTCTGAAGTGTGACTCAGCTTCAGCTGAATTCAGAGGTCCATATGGGGAGCTTGGACACTGAGACAAGTGAATGTCTTGTGAACACAGGCAGGGGAATTTAAACATGTTACCTTCATCTGATCATCTGAAGAGTCTTCAGACACCTACATTTAGGCACCTGAATCCCACTTTAATTACAATCAGCCAGGTTTTGCAAACTCAAATTTGAGGGAGCTTGATTTGGACATGATCAGACTGACTTTCAGGATGAAGAATGTATGACAGTAGTCATATATATCCTTACCATTATTACACTTGGAAAATATTTTTGAAAAAAAACCCTACATTTATTAATTATGGATGAAGATGTCGAGCACTAAATCAGTAACAATGAACAAAAATGAAAGGGTACAGACTACAAAAAGGTATATTTTATATTAGATATTCATAACCCATTTATTTGTCTTCATATGCAACATTTATATAACCAGGTCTAAATATACAATACCTTAATCCTCACTGAGATGAAAATGTTATTGCTTGGTGCTAAAATAATTTTCACATGTAGAAAAACTGACCACATTACTTTTTTGAAAAAGAGAGACATTGTATGAATGCTTTCAATATCCAGCAACAGAAAAAAAAATACCTGAAGCAGCAGCTAAAATCAAACCAGCTTTATGGTGTTCAGATAAAGCTTTTGAACTGCTAGAGATGAAACACATTTTGAATATCAAACAAAGAAAAAGCAGGAGAAAGAATTTTGTCTAAGTCATGAGAAACATTCTAATAATCAGTCAATGACTATTTGGATTACAACACAACTTTTAGATTTTAAATGTCTTTAAGAATTAGATTTAATTTCTAACTGGAGCCAGGGGGGAGTAGAGAGAAAGGCAGTGGGGTCCATTTTACTTCTTAAGCATAAAAGAATAAGATAAAGGACAAATTTCTGACTTCAGAAACTGTGACAATAGGATACACTGAGTAATATTTAAAGCTAGAAAGAAAAAATGATGAACGCAAAAAATTTCTAGAAAGGAGAAATACCATAATATCTAAGGCACCTTATATAAATAAATTAAAACAGCCATATGCTTGGAAACCTATGTATACTTCTGCCTAAGGATTACACTTTCATAGCATGACCATAACCCATACTTGTGGAAGGAGAAACAGTGACATACAGCTGGATAGTTAAATTTATTCACTAACCTAAGCATATGTGAAGGTGGATACCAAATTTTTAGAGCAATGAGGCACATTATTCTATCACTTCCAAAGAAAGACAGGTGTCCTAAGTGTTTTTTTGAGTTAAACTCAGATGGTCCTCTTTTACAGGGTTGTTTTACCCAGAAACAAGAAACTTTTGTGAAAACATTTGATAAAAATTACTACATTCAAACTTGCAAAGTAAATTTGGAGCCCAAGTTAATCACTTTGCAAAAGAAAAAAAATAAAAAGCAATATACACACTTGAATCATTTATATAGTTAGAAAAAAAAACAAACATCATGTAGGACCTGCCATCCTCTAACAGTATGTTTTCTTATACATATGACTGTGTTTATACAGGATACTGTGAGCATTATCACTTGTATTCTACTACAGTGACTTTCACTCAATCACAGCAGATGCTGACATCACTGTCATCTTGTAGGACATTATTCCTCACCTCACATTTGGCTCTTCAAATTCTCTTAGCATTTTCTTAAATAAAATTGTACCCTCCCCTCCAAAAGCAAACACAAAAAGACTCAAATTTCTCAAAAATACTTCAGACTCAATTCTGATGTCAAGAACTATAAAGAGGCTACTGGATACACTGACTTTCAATATACTCTACTGTTTATACCAATTAAATGAGTCACAAGATTATCATCAAAATGTCAAAAATTATCTCCTATTATTGTTAACCATGTTTATTTCATAGATAATAAAGTGGAGCTAGCTTGTGTTAGCTGGTTTAAATATAGTACAGAAAAGTAGGCATTATTTATGACAAAGTATTTACCATGAAAATGGAAATAACAGTCCATAGAAGAAATTAAAAAGAAAAAAAAAATAAACAATTTTTAATGAAAGTAAAGCCATTCATTAACTACCCTTAATGGTTTGATGATCTTTTTCCCCAGAGCATAGATAAATAAAAAAAAATAAATAAAATTTTATCTTCTTTAAATAAGATGTGTAGAAAATATCAATATGCCAGTTTTTCATAATTTTGATACATAATAGTTATTTAGTATGTATGGGTTGCTTCATTATATTGTTAAGAACTTAATTTCATTAACAAGCTAAATTTTCACCAGGGAAAGACAGTGCTAGGGTCAAATAGCATGAAAGTGTCAGAGCAAGCATGGATTATCTGAGACAGTTCAAGCTGAACGTAACAGCATAGCATATTCTATCTCTCAGCTTTTCATGCTATTTTAGAGAATTTTGACTATTATCCCATATATAATAAAATAAAGATACACTTCATGCATCTTTTGAGCATGAAGAAAACCTTGAAAAAGAAAAGTGATGTTAAGCGCAAACTAGAATCCACAAATAGCTTAAAGGTGTAAATCGCACTGTTCACCTAATAACCTTAAAGTAATAGCTTCAGTGCCAATAGTAACTGCATCATTGAACAAAATAAGGAGAATTATACAATGATTATATATACTGTCACCAGAGATGACTGCTCATGTTTGTTCCTTCAAATCTTTCTGAAGAGAAAACACCTCATTCTTCAAACCAATTAGTAGACAAGCTCCTTTTAAAGGAAAGTCAAGTCCAAATAACTCAGACTCTAAAGATCTTTGAAATCCAAGTGACAATAAGTGAGGGCCAAACTGCTTGCAGGAAGAAAAGGAGCATGCCTTATGGGAACTTAATGTAGTCTTCAGATACCCAACTGGAGGGTGCAGAGAAGATGCATTAAGGTTCCTCTTGAAGGTGTGCAGTAGAAGGCCAAGGTCACAAGTTGCAGCAAAGGAAATTCCAGTTAGATAAACAAGAAAACTTTTGTCACCATGAGGTTATTTCAACACTGGAAAAGGTGTTCAGAAAGGCTATGGAGTCTCCAGCCTTAGAGATATTAAAAATGTAATGGGAAAAGACCCTGAGCAACCTGCTTTAGTTGACCAGGCCTTGAGAAGGGGCTTGGATCAAATGATCTCCAGATATGCCTTCCAAATTATTTTTTCCTATGTTTGTATATTATGGTATTAATATTTAATTTATGTTATTAAATAGTTAATATTTATTTATTGTAAATAAATTTATTTATTTATTCTAAATAAATGATGATGATGATGATGATGATGTATTAAATTCTTATCAAACCTGAAATAACACCATGCATAGAAGAACATGAGGAATTTGCAAGACTTCTTTTGTTTCTATACAGAAACATACTGATTTTCTGCTTGGAATAAAATAATACACAAAGGGAAAACACTATCCAAATAAACTCTAAGGAATAAAAGTGGCCACTGTGGATGCCCAAAGGCAAGGTCCCAGATTGTATCAGCTCCAACAGGANGGAACTTAATGTAGTCTTCAGATACCCAACTGGAGGGTGCAGAGAAGATGCATTAAGGTTCCTCTTGAAGGTGTGCAGTAGAAGGCCAAGGTCACAAGTTGCAGCAAAGGAAATTCCAGTTAGATAAACAAGAAAACTTTTGTCACCATGAGGTTATTTCAACACTGGAAAAGGTGTTCAGAAAGGCTATGGAGTCTCCAGCCTTAGAGATATTAAAAATGTAATGGGAAAAGACCCTGAGCAACCTGCTTTAGTTGACCAGGCCTTGAGAAGGGGCTTGGATCAAATGATCTCCAGATATGCCTTCCAAATTATTTTTTCCTATGTTTGTATATTATGGTATTAATATTTAATTTATGTTATTAAATAGTTAATATTTATTTATTGTAAATAAATTTATTTATTTATTCTAAATAAATGATGATGATGATGATGATGATGTATTAAATTCTTATCAAACCTGAAATAACACCATGCATAGAAGAACATGAGGAATTTGCAAGACTTCTTTTGTTTCTATACAGAAACATACTGATTTTCTGCTTGGAATAAAATAATACACAAAGGGAAAACACTATCCAAATAAACTCTAAGGAATAAAAGTGGCCACTGTGGATGCCCAAAGGCAAGGTCCCAGATTGTATCAGCTCCAACAGGATAGGGAAAACAAAACAAAACAAAAAAACAGAAAACAAACAAACAAAAAAGACAACAAAAATTGCCAAAAAATCCCAAACTTTTTTTCATCTAGTTTTTGACCAGAACAACAGATTTGTGCAGATGAGACAGAGGTAGAAACAAATAAAAGAAAAAATAACTAGAGAAGAAACAGAATATCATACCCTGTTTGAATATATACCAAAAAGAAACGTCAATTTAGGTGTGCACAATATGAATGCCGAAAATAGAAACTATAAATTCAGCGGCTTCCATGAAAAAAACTAGGCTTATAAATATAAAAACCCTATATATCACAGAAAAAAAAAAATCTTGCAGTGATTTATTAGCCAAAAGTTTATGTTAAGAGGCTTTTTAGCTATAAGTTTCTATTTAATGAGAAGCTTAACCTGAAATATTAGTATTTAAAGTGTCATTTTCCTTACCTGAACCATGGATTCTGAAAGTTGTGTTTCATCTACTTCCAATATCATCACTTTGATTTCCTCATAAGGCACTCGGAAAGAACCAAGGAAAATTGCTAAAACAAAGATTAAACACATAATGAAAAGAGCAAGAAAACAACAGTATTTTTTTCTACTTACACAATGCCAGTTACACAGGCTATAGCATCTACAGGTTAACAAACATCACGCAAAGTAATATATATAAGAGATACCAATTTTAAATGTAATTTTAATTACTGTTCTCCTACATTTCCAGCATTCTCCATCCATTTATTATGCACAACATCCAGCATCCAAGAAGACCTCCATTAGGAGTCAGTGACAAGTCTACTCTGCAGCATAATCATTGCCTTTATAGTATTTTGTGTTGATGTGACAACTATACTTTTCTTCATTGGTCTTGTCAGAGCTTTCTTGTAAAAAAGCAGCATGGGAAACTAAAACCATATAAAAAAGTTAAAAAACAAAATGCTCTTATGAAGACTGTTCATAATCCAATCATTTCCTATTTTGTTTCTGCCAGCATTTAGGAACCTATTCTTTATAGAATTCATCTCTGCCAAAGGTTTTTCATAAATATTTGCATATTATTGCATAATATTGAGCATTGTCTTTTTTCTATAAAGTACGTGCAAGATGACCAGACATCCTGAAGACATTATTGCCTTTTTTGCTGGGCAGGGGGTGGGGTGGTGGTGATGGTGCAAGCAGTATTCCTTGATATGCATGTTGAAAATATAGATAGATAATTAGATATATAGCTGTACGCTTGTATTTCAATATATAGAGAAGAGAATAATTTCAGTCTTAAACAAGGGATAAACTTTAACTGTTTTCTGGGTCTTTTAAAATGTTTTTCAATTGTATCAACTCACATGTTTGGGCATAACACCATATGCACATACGTACATATTCTCAGATGCTTTATACAAAAAGTGGTTAGAAGGCAGTCAGACAAGAAAGACAGTTTTATGAAACATTTATACAACATTACTTTGTCATAAAACCAGAATCTACTTACACAGATTCTGTGCAATCTTTGGGTCTAAAACTTTTAATTCTTTGATTCGTTTCTTAATGGATTTCTTTTCTTCAAACTCCTCTTCTTCTTTTTTTACTGTCAAAGTAAATGCAAATACACTCACTGTTGAGTCTTAATATTTAGAGAAAACATTAATGAATTCAGAAAACTTATTTGCTATCAAGCGTAGCCAATTCACAAAGAACATATCATAGAATGTACAGACAAAAAAATAGTGGGTTTGCATTTATTGCTTGTATTCTCAAAATTTTTGCTCTTCAGTCAAATTTGTCAGATTATTAGCCTTCTAGAACAGGAAATTTTTTTTTACTATATAGAAACTGAATAAAGATGCTAATTTTATTTATATGAATGGTCTGAAGTCATGAAAGTCATGCTTAAAATACCATGCAACATACTTCAGTCAGCCTGGCCAGGTTAACATTCTGAATTGGATTTTAACAATAGCAAATCTTAACAAGAAAATATGTCAGTATGTCTCAACAATAAGCAATAAAGAATTAACCCAAAATTTGAGTATTCTTCTTTTGTCTAAATATATGCACCAAAATTATCAGAGACCACTTAAAAAATTAACATTACCTTGGAACATAAAGGAGTATATACTTATTTTCTTTATCTCCTCCAAAAAGATGTATTTTTAAATATATGATGTAATGACCTTATTATAAAATAACATAAAGACAAAGTGATTCTATAAATGTACATTAACATTGCTGGGTTTTTTGGGTTAATCTTACTTTTCAGAAAATAATTCATACAAATAGGATCTCCCAAATGCATTATGTAAGCTGAATTTATTTCTCATTATTCACACATTGTCATAAGAATTTAATTTAAAATAACAGCATAGACTTGATAATGTATTAGTAGGAACCATTCCAATTATTATACAAACAAACAAAAAAAGACCAAAATCACACAAATCTTTCCTTAAATCCAATCTACTTGTCCTCTCTCTTTCCTTCTTTCTTCTTTGTGCCTCTAGCACATATATTCACCATCAAATGTCATTCATCCAATGTATTACTGTTGTATATTTAATCCTGTTTTACAAATGACATTCATTTTCAAGCTTTCGTAGCATGATTATTCCAAATTAATTTATACATGCTTCAAATATTTGAGAGTAAAAGATGTTGTAATAAAAGTATATGTTACTGACTTCAGAAGGAGATGGATATAGATGAGAAGCCTTGTCAAAAAGACATGGAATTAAAATTTCTAGCTCACTGATGACAAAAACCAGATGCAACATGAGTTATCAGGAGAATTTCTCTATGTTGAAATTACTTCCATAAATTTCAGGAGAGATCTTTGAAAGATATGTCAGGTTGGACATGCTCTGAGCAACTTGATCATTGTGTGTGTGCGCGTGTGGGGAGGTGGTCTAGATGACCTTTAAATGTCCCTTTCAACCCAAACTACTCTGTGATTCTTCAAAAATGTTTTTCTAAGCACAGTGAATTTTGCCTAGAATTGGGACACAGACTAAATGACCTCTTGAGGACTTTGAGTTTTGTTGTTAGGATACTACCAAAGAGAGAAGAATTTAACGACCTCACATAGGGACTGAAGGAACTGGATTATAGTCCCTTCCAAGGTGGTGGTGAAACAAATTGAATCATCTTCCAAATTGGTTTTAATACTCTACCTCTACACCTGCTAGACAGCATGATGTTCCTCTTGAGGACATGCCACAATGCAGAAAAGAATCTGGTATTTTGAAAAACTAAGCTAAGACAAAGCAGTTCTCAGAAGAACCAATATCCAATGTCCTGCAAAATCACAGAATCATAAAATGCCAGGTTGGAAGGAATCTCAAGGATCACCTCATCTAACCTTTCAAGGTAAGAACCCAGTTTAGATGAGATGGCTCAGCACCCTGCCAAGATGAGTCTTAAAAGTGTCCAGTGTTGGGGTATCCACCACTTCCCTGGGGAGATTATTCCAACATTTAACTGTTCTCATAATGAAAACTTTTCTTCTGGTGTTCAATCAGGATCTCCCCAGAAGTAACTTGCACCCATTACACCTTGTCTTTTCCATGTTACTCCTTGTATAAAAAGGAGTCTCCATCTTCTTGGTAGCCATCCTTTAAATACTGGAACATGGTGATAAAGTCTCTCTGCTAAGCCTTCTTTTCTCAAGGCTGAACATACCCAGTTCCCTCAGCCTTTCGTCATTTGGTAGGAAAGTTACCAAGTTACAAAAAGTTACAAAAATGGGTTACAAAAGTTACTAAATCGGTTACAAAGCCACAGTCCTCATTTTTTGTCTTTCTCCTCACCCTACCCACAACAACCAGGCAGCTTTGAATTTCTTTCAGCACACACTTAACAGAAAGATTAGCATTTTCTTGTCCCAGGAAAAATAACACACACTGCTTACTATGCATGTGAAAGCAAAAGAAGTATGTTTTAACCACTGATGTAAGAACTTGATACCTCCTGTTCAAAAGGAAGAGAATGACATTTGAGCCTCTGGAATAAAAAGGTTACTACTAAAGCTTTATTTTTTATCTGGTAATGCATAAGAGCCCCTCCTGAACCCAGAAGGGCATGTCAGGGGCTACAGATCACAGGATCATGCAACTGTTTTCTCTTGCAGTTGTATACCTTAGCAGACTTTTCAAATTTCTTATCAGCTACACGCTGAAAACGGTGATTCTTAAAAGATCATTTTGAGTTGTCTGTCAGAATTGCAGATATCACTAGAAGACCTAGGCATCCCTGTAGCACAGGTTCCATGCCACGTCCACGCCTTACTCATCTGAATCTTAAAAATCCACAGCAATGCTTATGGCTACCTTGGAATTTTGCAAATCATCACTTTACAGGAAACAAATGAAAAAAAAAAAAAGTGAAACCATCTGAATTTATTAATTTACTTCAACTTGCCCTGACAGCCTTGAGCTAATATGGGCCAAAATAGGAAAAACAAAACAAAAACAAACAACAAATGTTTGCCTTTTCCAGCACTAGAAAGCAGTATTTATGCATTACTAGTCTTAAAACAGAGAAAGTACACAGATACATAAACATACAAAAAACCACAGCAGTTAAACATGCACTGCTTTAACTCCTAATTTTCCAATCAAGAAAAAACACTGCAAATAAACTGGCTAATTCCCTCTGGAATTTTCACCAGGAGTGGATTACGCACAATGACATAGCAATACTTAAGGCACCACAACCCTAAGGAGAAATGTAGAAGCATATTTACTCCAGGAACTTATGCAGGAACTAGGTACAGATTTATACAATTATGCAACAAATTAAATCACTGCAAACTTACGTGATACTTCTTCAGGAGAATTCAGGTCACATCCTTATGTAGTTGCAGCAATAAGAAGCAGAGGATACATATTACTTGTCTTCCCTATTGCAAATGTTACACTTTCCAAGGAAAACTCTGATACCTCCTACCACCTCTATAAATTTTTACCTCATTTGCTTATTAACTTATAAGGGAGTGAAAGTTATATAAAAAAAAGACAAAACTATTACCTATTTCCAACAAGAAATTCCCCCGTAGTAAGTATCTAGACTAACAGGCAATGAGACAAAATAAGCAATTAGATTTTTATTTGGAAAGGGCACTGGAGCAGGAAGGAAAGTATACAGAGAATAGAAAATGGGAAACATCTGCTGACACTGGAAAAAGAGAAAGCAGCCCAGTGAGAGAGCAGCTGCTGCAGAGAGGAGGTGACTACCGAGGGAAATAGATGTAAGATGTTGTCATGCCAAGGAGAGAAGAATCAAACCAGGGGATCTCAAAACGTACAGAGAGCTCTCACAGATCCAGAAGTTGGACGACCACATTAAACCATTAACTTTTTCAAAGTCATATGTCTGATTTCAGGTATTATACAACTAAAAAGGAATGTTACATATCAAGAACCACACATCCTTTGAAGTTCTGTCTATATGCTACATCTATCATGCTGGGGGCATACACACAGGCCCAAGCACCTGAACTGGATAGTTTTTAGGCAGTAGTATCTCATCTAATGCTCCAACTGCTCTGCACTCTCAGGCTGGGAAACAGAGTGCTAGAGCACTTTGAAACACACAGAATACATCTCACACCCTTCACAGTTCCTCTTACCTCCACAATCCCACATTCTTATTAATGTGACTCCAAAATTAACAGATGTGGTTGCCAGTGTACAGATCGACACATACCCCAAAGGAGTTCCAGCTATTGGAAAGATGGCTTTTACTGTGTCCTTCAAACATGCGTCCATACACAAATTCAACTGTAGTCAACTACCTCCACCTATGGCAATGAACCCACTGAAATCAGAGTCCTGAAGGGAGTGGTGACAGGATTGTTTTACAAACATAACATCACAGTTGGAAGCCTACAAAATAGCACTCCATAAAAATATGGATTGAATTCTGTGTAGCTATTCCACAGATCTCAAACAATAACAGTCTTGATACGTGCCACTGAAATAATCTGTACGTTCATGAATTGCTATCTACTATTTCCATTTCTGTCACAGGTCTTGATATAATCTCATATCCACAATTTTTGTCTAAGAAGTCATGTCTGTGCATCTGTATGCTAAGGAAATCTTCTCAAATACATCATCCTACTGAATAAAAACAAAATACCCTTGAAATACAGGCCTTAAAAGGAACATGCAGATCTGAACATTTGTTTTAAAAAGCTGGAATTCCTAGTTCAGCTGAAACATGAAAACTACATTATACAGAAATCTACAGAACAATCAATGGAGTTATTTTGTCACTAAGTAACAGCGTACAGAAAAATCAAACAAGATCTTGCACCTTTCCAACCCCCTTAGTTAAGGCAACAATCATCTTGTAGCCTGTCTGCAGTGAAAAATGAAAGAACAAGCCTGAGGTCACAGGCTCAAAGGATGTACCCATACCGAGTCTCATTATGAAAGTAGATGCCTACCTCATCTGTTTAGAAGTCTAACTCTTAGAAGTAAATGATAGCTTGTGCCCCATATAGTAGGATATTCAATGGAAAGACCTGCATTCTTTATATCCAAAAATTTTTCTATAATCAAAGGAATAGATCTATAATGGAAGATAAGGTTGTAGCTAACTAACAAGTGCTACAAATGTTCTTAGTTATTCAAAGCAAAACATGGAATAACTTGCCACAAATCACAGAATGATTGAGGTTGGAATGGACCTCTGGAGGCCATCTGCTTCAATCCCCCTCACTCAAACAGGGCCACCTAGAGCCAGGTACCCAGGACTGTGTTCATGCAGTTTTTGAATATCCCCAAGAACAGAGGGTGAGTCCACAATCTCTGTGGGCAACCTGTACCAGTGCTCAGTCACAGAAAACAAAGTGTTACATGATATTCAGGAGGAACTTCCTGTGTTTCAGTTTGAGCCCATTGCCTCTGGTCTTGTCACTGGGCACCACTAAAAAGTGCTTGGCTTCATCCTCTTTGCACTCTCCCTTCAGGTGTTTATATACATTGAGAAAGCCCCCTCTGAGCCTTTTCATCTCTATGCTAAACAGTTGCAGCTTTCTAAGCCTTTCCTCATAGAAGAGATGTTCCAGTCCTTTCATCATCTCCATGACCCATTGTTGGACTTTTCCCAGCATGTCTATGTCTCTCTTTTACTGGGGAGCCCTAAACTGGACACAGTACTCCAGGTGTCCTCACCAGTGTTGAAATCAAAGGCCTGACAAGGAATGTGTGTCTTTTGGCTGATAGAACAGTCTTTTGAAGATTTGGATTGTTTTAATAGCTCCACAACTACTGTCCCACAATATGACATGCAACAAAGCAAAGCAAAGTTTAATTCCAAAAAAGGACACTGATGAACCTGTTTCCTAAGTTGTGACACTACACAGGTGCTATCAGCTTCATTTGCAGATTCCATACTGAGTTGCAGGATACACCAGCATGGTTATTTGTGACAATCTGTTTCAAAATAGCAAAGAAATTATGAACTAGATCTAAATCATTCTGCAATATCATTGAAGACACCTATTTGCTTTTTTTATAAAAATAAGGAAAAAATAAGGATACATGGCACAGACCACAGAAGTAGAAAGAATGCCTGAATCCTGAGAGGCCAGGAAGCTGGTAAATGTTCTTCTTTCCAAACAGAGGAACAAACTTTAAGGCTGTATCAACACAAATGTTAGCCTCAGGGACTGGTCATCAATCCTAGTTATCTAATCCAGTCTTTTTATGGGGTACAGACCATATTTCAAGTACTATGAAAAAGCTTTCACGCTCCATCTTATTTTACATCTCCATGTATTTAAAATCTGAAAAGTCAGTATGAAGCTTTTAACTATGAAACATTATTTATATTCCTACCAGAGTATTACCTGTCAGCTCTGAATCTGAAAATGTTTCCATTGCTTCACATCAAGTTGTATTGCAAGCTTCTAGAAAGCATGGGTATTTGCTATTTTTCTTTGCGTTCACTACAATAGATACGTGGAAAATATAACACAAAGGTGCCAACGTACTCCAAGGTCCTGTTTATTCAGGCCTCTGTCCTTTTTGACAATTTCTATTCATCTGTAAGTCATACCTTTGGAACAGTAGTTGCTGCAATACTGAACATTTCTTAAGTTTTCGTGTTTGTTTTCTGAGCAGTTTGTAAGAGAGTGTCACTTCTTACCTCACTCGAACACGTGTTCAGTCATGCACACATACACTGTTCCTATACTGACAATGCTGCTGTTGAATTGGTTCAATTAACGCATACATCAAGATAACTTATTAAAAACTGAGGATTTTATTACAAATAATTTCTCAAGGGTACATAAGAACTGGCATCACTGATAACAGCAAAGGTACAAATGAAATCAGGCATTTTATCTCTGACAGGCTATTGCAAAGTAATTCAAAAGAATATGCCTCTATAATCAGCTATTAAATGCATCCAGTGACTGACTTTATAGATACTTTCACACAAAGCTTAAAATATTTTAATTTACTGCAAAATACCCATCCTATTAAACTTGTATAATTATATAATCTACATGAGAAAACAACTGAAGCATATATAATATGGACAAGACTTGGAGAGTAATTATATTTATAAGTGTAATATACTGATACTTTTTCTAAAGCTCTGTAAAAAAAATTTTTTAAAAAGGCAACATCTTTTCAGATGATTTTAGCACCTAGTACCTTTTATATTACAGAAAATTAAAGACTGTATTAGGTATGTACCTCACATTACATGCATAAAAATAAGTACTTCAGCTTAGAAACCTTACAGTTGGCAGCACACGCATTCTGCCTACTGAAATACTGTACAATCACGGCATGAATAGGTGGACCAAGATAAAAAAAACCCAATAGGTGATTAAGATGGACATATAAGGTCCTTTTTTGCAGGAAGACATAGTGATAACAGGCATAGGCTGACCAATCATGTAACAGGAACTAGCACACAGGTATACTAGTACTAGTACACCTTTTCCTCCTTTTTTATAACAACGGACACAGGAGTTTACAGTTAAAGAGTACTGGTTTGGGGAATTTAGCCAAGTAGCTAAACTAAGTCACTAAGTATTTTAAAGCAGAAATACCATCTTCATTTAATTTTGAAAACCTAAGTGTTATCATACTGACTAAATAGTTTCTAAATAATATTAGTACAGTCATAAACCAAAGACATTAGGCTCTCATGTTTTTAATGGTAGCTGAAAAAATTATGAAGAAAAAAAAAATCAACTCCAAAATACTATCTCTTAAGAAGCAACTATCCGAAATACTCTCAGAAACATGGCATATACAAATCAAAAGAATCTTTGTCTCAGTTACAATGTGAACACCTGCTTGGCTTCACACAAGAACTGAAAGTTTTAACCAAGACTGATTCAACTCCCAGAAGGATTTAAAACTTCACTAATTTTCCTGGGAGGGGAAACAAAAAAGGGGGGGGTTGAAGATGAGCTTTCTGTTACAATAGAGTTTGCTGTACAGGGAAACCCAAAACATATTGATGTTTGGAGCAGTGAAGTTCCAGTAGACATAATTCTGCAGTTTTCAGACCTCCCCATTTTAAGATATATTTCTATCATCAAGACTTAGCTTCTTGGGCTTACAAGGTTGATCCGTCGCTTGACAGAAGCTATCAAAAGCAGAAAAACAGGATGAGAGTGCAGTCGCACCCAAGGCAAGCATAGCTGATTCAAGAAGCACCGTAATGTTACTTATTGCCCTGTGAAATAGAATGACAACTGTTCAACTCCCCTTTTTTTTGTGAAACATCTGAAAGAAGATAATGAACCACACAAAAGTATTGGATGAGGAGCCAGGAGCACAAGTCAGATCAAGTAGGACAAGGCAACAGAATGAGCAAGATTCAGTTAAAAAAAGCAGTTAGAATCATAATTACAGTCTTGCCCCCAGAAACCTCTTCATAGGAATAACTATGCCCTGTTGGGGCAACCTTTTCCCTCTTCAGGGATCAATCAGATGAATAGAAAAAAGTACAAGAACAAGTCAATCATACACTTCTTTGCAAGTATCCACGTATTTGCCTTTCAGAGGTTGTCCAATTCCAGAGCAAAATCTTTGCATTTAATAAACCTTGACAGATTGTTCTTCCATGCATTTGTGTAATTGCTTTTCACACCTAGTAAATTTTAAACATTGATGAAGTCCTTCAGCACAGAGTTCCCATTTTTAATTATGCATTGTACTAAGAAAGACTTTCTTATTCATTTTGATAATCTTGATCAGTTTTGCTGTACCTCTAATCTACCTTTTATTAGCAAAAGGAAACAAGCCACACAAAGTATGAAGCATATGGGCACAGCTTGAATCTGTACAGTGACACTTTTAAAATTATTATTTTGTTTTTCTTTCCTAACAGTTCCCAAAAACCTATTTGCTTTCAACCATTACTGAGACTGAGAAGATTTTGTCAGTATATCAGTAACTTATTATATCATTAACTAATTCTACCCTTTATTAATGATTGTCTACAATATGTCTACTGTAGGTATCAACTTTACTAATCGTAGATCCTCAAACCCCAGAAACCTTTATAAAAACTGCCATCACAGTTTTCACCTTGTTTCCCTTCCTCTGATGCTGGCATAGGTTCAAATTATAGTTTACTCAGCACAGTTCATAGCTCAGCTGTTTCATCCTTCAGTTCCCTTAGAAGTCTAGGGTGAATACCAACCGGTCTTAGCTATCTGTTATTGTTCACTTTATTGACCTATTCTAGAACTTCCTCTACTGACCATGCAAGTTGTGATTCATTCTTCAATGCAGTACTCCCCCAAAAGAACAATTTGGAGGCAACTTCACAGTTTGACAAACAGAAATAATTCTAAGCTTCAGCATTTGAAAGTAGGAAAGAGGGGTGTTACTCAAACTATTTTTCTTTGGAAGACAGATAAGCAATAAATCATATGGTTGTATTGCATTTTCATTGTTTTTATCCATGCTCAAAATTCACTAGTATGAAAATTTTAATACCTTAGCTCCAACTTAGCAAAGCAGTAAGAATTAGAACAGCATCTGAAATATACTGAGTTCCCTAGAATTTAAATAAAAGCATATACTCTTAAGTAAAATTTGAGCGGAGATACTCCAAGATATGGCTTCTGCTGCTTGTAGATTTTATGTAGTATATGTTAAATATCATTAATATGCTGCAGTATCTGTTTTTCCCTAACTATGCTCTGTTGTTGTTTGCAAGTAAGACTACTAGTTAAACATTTTTTTTAATCTTCTAATGAACAATTCTTTACTTGATAACAAAACTTATTCAACTTCACTAAAGTTTGTAAAAGTTGGACAATGACTGTAGAAACTAGTTTTAGATTTTATTACTGTGCATTTTTTCAAACTGTTAGCATTTATCATTATTTACTTACAAGAATAAGTAAAAATATATTTTTCCCATTTATACCTTAATTTCACTACACTCAAACTTGTTTCATCATAATCTTTACTTTCAATTTAATACACACATTTTCAGCCCTTGAGTTTCAAAGACTGAAAGTCTGAGCTGAACATAAAGCAAATCAAGTTTTCTTAAAAACAGAGGCTGATACAAAGTAGGGCATGTTTTTCAAACACTCCTAACCACTATCACCCATTTCTGTTAACACTGCAATAGAAAATAGACTGTAACAAGTAATTTCATGAGAGGAAAGCAAGATCACACTTACAGATGCGTTGGACAAACTTACTTCCTAAGTTACTTGCAAATTATTACTTTATCACTGCCTGATCAGCAAGATCCTTGAGGTAATTTTCTCCAGTCAAACAGGATTTTGAAAACAGAGAATCTCCAGGGCACTTCTTATGGGCAGAAGACAATTCCCCATACAAAAAAAGATATATAGTGCAATATATTTTAAAGCTCTAGTTCCTCTTCCCAACTTCTGCAAAAGCTTTCTCTATTCTGCTTAACTGTCTCATTCGAGCAATTAACTCTTGTGATAGCCTCTTTTGCTTATTCCTCTCAAAGTCTGTGTCAAATTTTCCACTATAAAAATTTCAGATAATACAAGAATTTAAGTGCCTAAAGTCTACAATTTTACAAGTTTTCACCTGTAGACCACACAAAACAGAATGCAAAGGAGCAGGGGTAAAAAACAAACAAAGAAAAAAAACCCCAAATCTCAACTCTGTAGAGCATAGAGTATGGCAGTGAAAGAGTTAGTGGAATTGTTCTGCATTTCCTGTTTAAATCTTCCTCCCACCCCCTTAAAACTGCAATTAACAACAACAACAAAAAAAAATAAATCAAGAACTATACTGGTCTGCAAAATCATCATTGAAAATATCTTAATTATTCAGTAAATTTATTTCATTAGCAAGAAAAGGTATAATTCTGTGAAGTACAAAGGAAAGACAAGACAGGATACTTTTCAGAATAGAAAAAAAATGTAGACTGGCTTCAGATATAAATAACAGTAAGATGCAATGACCATTGGATTCATTACTTTCAAATGACATAATTGCCCTCAGAGGTCTAGATGGAGCTTGTCTGATATATTTCTAATATTGCACATACTGCATGCTTACCAGTTAAGACATAATATGCACATTTTAAAGTCCATAAATGTAGCAATTTCATTGTTTGTTTTTATGCAGTATATACAGGGCAAATTAATTCACTTCTTTACACTACTGGCAGTCTTTAAAGTCATGTGCTATTCCATCCTAAAAGACGAAAGAAATTTGGAGGATTATAGCTCCAGCAAGTTCCAGCAAGCTACTCAAGAAGTTCACTGTGTATTTATAGTTGAAATACCTTTTTATAAACATGGAATATGTTTATTGTTCAGATAGGAATCTCTGACAAAGTTGAAAGACAGCACTTGTTTTGAGATGTAGGAGTTTGCTAGTAAAGAGTGTGTTTTATATAATAGAATTGAAATACTCTGTTCAGTGTACATCAACTAAGTCATCCTTCGTATAAGATACACAAACCCTGGTTTTAAATTGAGAAAGATAGATTGTTTTCTTGTCTATGCATGTTAAGCATATCTCAGTAAATCTAAATAGTTGGACCATCAAACATTAGGAAAAAAATGCTATCTTAACCACAAAATTCTTTGTTCTAAATTAATCTTGGAATCATGTAAATTTTCACACCAATTTAGGTAAAAATAAGTATTTACACCAAATGTGTAAATGTCTACATATTAGAAAAAATATTTTTGAGCATTAGTTTGTACTAACAAAAACACACAGATCACCAAATGAAACCAGCTTCATCCTGATGGGGGACTTCAACCACCCCAACATCTGCTGGAAAAGTAGCACGGTGAACTGTAGGCAATCCAGGAGACTCCTGGAGTGCACTGGAAATAACTTCTTAAGCCAGGTAACAGACAGCCCTACCAGAAGGGATGCGATACTGGACTTGTTGGTCACCAACACAAGTGAGCTAATTGGGGATATCAAGGTTGAAGGCAGCCTGGGTTGCAGTGATCATGCACTGGTGGAGTTACAGTCCTGAGGGATATGGGTCAGGGAAAGAAAGTCAGGATCCTGAATTTTGGGAAAGCAAACTTTCAGATGTTTAAGGAATTAGTCAATCTGACCCCCTGGGAAATTGCCCTCAGGGAGAAGGGGGCAGTACAGAGCTGGCAGATGTTTAAGAACACTTTCCATAGAGCACAAGAGCTCTCAAAGTCAGAAAAGGAAGGCAGGACACCAGCATGACCGAGTTGAAACCTGCTGCTCAAAATCAAGGGCAAGAAGGAAATGTACAGGCAATGGAAGCAAGGACAGGTATCCTAGGAAGTATATAGCTAAGTTGAAGACATACCTCTGACAGAAAAATGTTTCCATTAAAATCTCATCTCCTTCCTTTAAACTATGGTTTTATTTCCACTTCATAAATTCATGCAGTGTTGTATAGTCTTACCAGCATTCAGCTCTCAAAATCAGTATTTTACTACATATCCTTATAGACCAACAATATCTCAAGCTAGTCACAAAAAAGACAATTTATACTAGTTATTATGTAAAAGTCATTTCATCGCAGAACACATATTGAACTATACAGTATGCTTTTATAAGTATTTTCACTGAATACAGATTTTCAAAGGGTACTCTATGTGTTCTGATGTTATTTTTAATTCTTTTATTAACCTCTGATCTCAACTTAAAGCAACTCAAGATCTTTCCAGCAGGGAAACACCAGATCAGGCCTTCAATCTAATTCATCAAGTGACTGCACAAAAAAAAGAACATGGCAGCAAAAGAGCGGGGGGAGTGCAAGGGCAGGAATGAATGATCTGACATCAGAGGGACAAAAAACTTATTAAGTTACCATTGTCACCTTGTAGCACTGCCAGTGCCTCCCACACCAGAAGGAGGGGGCAGTAATAACCTAACTCGACAAAGGACTGATCATTAATTTGTGGGAAGAAACAGCAGTACATGGGATTCCAAACTGAAAGGGCAGAGGGGAGAGAACAGCAAACTGGGATTACTAGGGCTGGTGTATCCTGAATGACACTGAATGAAGAAGCCACAGTAAGCAGCAGACTGCCAAGTTACACAGGCAGCAGTAAGCCGAGGACATCAGAGTTAATCAACAGCACTCCCACACACCAGTCCCTGGAGTACCTCAAAGCACCTGAACTACCCTGAAGTATGCCTGGGGACCTGAATGGGTCACTTCTACCAACATAAGACATCAGACACCAATACACAAGCAGGCAGTGCAGCATCTTTAGATCTCCAAGAAGATGGCATTATGCAGAATGGTGACCTGAAAGTTGAAAGTGGACTTGCAGGTCAAATGCTTGGGTTTAAACCTTCAGAGTGAGACTGCTTACTCACTATTACAGATGGGCAACCTGAGAGGCAAGCCAAGAAACCACCAAATCACAGAGGATTTCCCATCCTGCAATCTGCAGCCCAACATCTTCCTCACACACTACTGCTGCACCTGCTGCTCATAAACATTCACCTTCTGTGGTGTATGGGTACAGGGGAGAGAATATGAAGAAATGCAAGTCTATCTCTTACTTGCAAACTTTTGCAATAGTAATACTAACTATAGTCTCATCAAATAAATGCAAGACAGGAACTCTCATGGTCCAAAAACCACATCATTGCTACACGAAAGCACAACATGTACTTTTTTCATATTTTTGTTAAGTCTACCTTCAAAATACTGAGCTTTTTCTTAAAGATGCATTCACCAGATATGTGTGCCTGAACTTCTCTGATCTACTTGATTGGAATTAATCTGCAGTTTAAATTTATTCATGACTAGTTTAAACCTATTTCTTTTGGTTTAAGCAGTTCTTTTCCCTTCCTAATGCTCTTCTAAAAGAATAAGAAAACATCTTAGCACTACAACATGATCTTTGCTTTTTCTTAATTAAAGATATCAAATCCATTTAATCTCTTCAACCTGATGATACCAGCAGCTTCTATGCATCTGTGATTTAATCTGTCTTTAGTCCGAGACAGTAAAACTGAAAGTTGCATTACAAAGCGTGACTTGTAAACATATTAACGACAATGCTTCCCTACCAGAAACACTTATGTGAAATCCGGGATTTGTTCTACTCATCTTCCCTTACCTTTTTTCTTTTTTCTTTGTAAACAACTGATACACACATACATGTACATACGAGTACATAAACACAAGTAAAAATCACAGATTCTAACGCTAACCTGAAGCTTGTGTTCACACTTAAATTTTGGGCATAAGCACCTCTTAGTTGAGGCTCTGACCACAGGGAAAGGCAGGTTCTGTGCTATGCTCTTATACAACATAAAATGCATTTGAATGGACTGGAGAAGTGTTAATTTATTTCAAACAGCTTCCTTCTCAGATGATTTATTACCAGGTTTTTTGCTTTCTTGTGACATAGGTACACTTGCACTCACACTCTCAGTTCTCGGACACCACCGGTATTCTGCCACTTTATAAGGAGTCAGTCAGCTACTATACGTGTCCATATTAGCAGATGCATGCTAAGAGGGTTACACAAAGATAGTAAGATACATTTTAATGACTGATACTAAACTTTAACAAAAAGGTTACTCGTTGCTCTTCCTATCTGGCTCTTTGTATCCCTCCCCTCCGCTGCCATCTCCTTACTTTCTCCCAATATCAGACACAGACCCCCTAGACTGTCTGTTAAATACCAATTAGGCAAATACAGTAGCATTTAGCAACGTGAACAAGGAATTGAATATACTGAAATTTCTTTGTTATGTGTCAGAAGTTCTGTTTAAATACCATCAAGGGAAATTATAGATTAAGGTTCACACAAAAAAGTCCTATGGTTCTTACATACTCAACAAATCATTGAGATTACTTAATAAACAATTATTCCCAAAACTGATCCTTCAGAAACTCTACTAATAATCTCATAGTCCAATGCATCCTTTTTCGATATTCCACACCTCCTCTTTAGTTTACCTGTTTTACAAGTCTGCAGCTAAGCCCACTTTTCATTAATACTGGCACAGTGGCAATCCTATTGCAGTCCAGAGGTTAAATCTATCACATTTAATTGGTTAGAAAAATTATCAACTTCTCAGCAGAAATCAAATTTTATCAAATGTCTGGCATAATCTACTTTTCATATGCTGGATCTCACACCCACACACCCCCTTTCTTAAAAAAAAAACCCAACCAAACAACAAAAAACCTACCTCTGTATCTTTGTTTATAATTTTGTAGAAAAACTGTTCAGTATTTCCACTTATCATTGATATTGGACTAACAAATCTACAACAGAAAGTCCTCTGTGATCTTTGAAATTAACTTATAGAGAAGGTATTAAGCCTTTTTTCCCCAATAAGAATAAATATAAAAACCCTCTCAGTACTCTATTGCAATAACCACTAAATGATGCATGATTCCATTGCAATCATCACCATAAATTATATACACTCTTCCTAATAAAAAGAATGAAATGGATTTATATAATTGAATAAAGAAAAAAAAACATATTGCTCCATAGTATAAGTTAAATTCCAAGGCCTTATGTGCACAAGCAACCTGAATATTAGGCTGAAACAAAATATGACTTCAGCCAATGATTTTCATTGCTAAATCAAGAGCTGTCAATCAGCACATTTGTTTGTGTGGTCTCATTAGAGCACATTGCCACAATCTCAACAGTCGTAGTAAAGAATGCAGAGAGCGTAACTGTATCTACTTAACCTTCATCAACCAGCATTCATGCACTCTCATTAATTTTTTTCATCTCACTTTCAAGCATGACATGCCTCATACCAGAAAAATAACTTGCTGATAATTGTTCAAGACAATAACTGGACAGGAATAGTGCAGAGGTGAACTTTCTTATAGATTAGAGGATGCCAGAGTGAATTACAATTAGTTTAAAAAGTCATCTGTCCTGTTAAGCAGCTTTGAAAAGAAGACATTTCATTAGCAACTAAAGAAATCCTAACATATTTTAGACTTTAATGATCCAATTGCATTGTATTTTCTAAAACAGAAATTTCTCCAGATCACATGACAAATATTGAAATGTGTGAGCCCACAGCTCAGTAGAAGACGCAATGTTTATGAAATTGTCATGTGATATAAACCAAAGCTTAGCTTGCCATTCACTATTATCTAATTTAAATGCTAATAAAATAACAATAATTTACACAACTCCCAGATTATTAAAACAAATCTTTACAAAACTTTCTGATCATAAATTTACTGTACTACTTTGAAAGAAAATCAGTGTCATATTTAAGAACATAACAAAATAATTCAGATCAAGTGCACAATGCTAAAACAAACCACAAAGGAAAGCAACTGTGTATATATAGTTGCTGAGTTGCATTCTGTAACAAGCTAAAGGAAGACAGAGCTCTTGTTTTTCTTAATATTGTTCTTCCTTTGGGGTAAGAAAAAAGCTATCCCTCAATCTTCTGGTCTCCTCCAAACCTCCAAATACAATTTGTTGTAATTGAAAAAAAAAAGAAGTATCCATGGAAAATCCAACATATATCTGCTTTTCTGTGACAAAATACTATACTCACCTAGTCCAGATTATGGTTATTACAATGTACCGATAGTAAAAAACAAAACAAAAACTAACAAAAAACCCCACACCAAACTAACAAGAGTACTTAGAAAAAATACATTAAATAAATCTTTCAGACGTCTTTCTCTGTTAACAAACTCTTGTGTGCTGATAATGTTCCCCATCTCTTATACAAGAACCACTTCAGCATTATCTCTTGCTTTTCCTGTCCCAAAACTCAACCTCTTTAAAGTCGGAGGATAAATTTCTCTACATTTATCTTGAGTTTCTGAGGAAGTTGTTGAAATGGAAGTGCTCCATTTCAGCACCTGAAAAATCTCCATGTCTAGAGAAAAATTATTTCTTAAAAATTATTCATAGTTAGTAGGCTGCCTTCATGATAAAAATGTTTTCTTTTCTTATTGTTAAGTGACAAATTTCTGCAGAAATTACTAATTTATTTTTTTACTATGACAAAAAGCAGCTACAAAATGAAAAGCAGATTTTCAATAGAAAGCCTTGCTTCAGATGCAAAAAAAAAAATTGCAATTGAAGGTCCGATAGAAACCCATAGGCTGCCCAAATTCTTCACCTTGGAATAATATGATACATGGGACTGCAGCAGCAGCTACTGATGGAAATTTATACAGACAGTAATTACCTAAGAAAAAAAAAGAACCTAAAAAAACCCCACGAAACACCCAGATTTAAATTAAAATTTCCCACTGTCATAGGAAAGAGCATACATAATAACAGGACGGGAGACAGAGCAATGTGTCTATTCCAAACAGAATGTTGGACAAGTATCATTAAAAACAAACAAAATAAAGAGAGAGAGCATAAGACCTAGTTTTCTTTTCTGCATGAAACAACCAGTAGTAAGCATCCTTCAAGAGGCAGGAAAGTTTTCAGGTGCAGTATAAAACAAGTTGTTTATCAGTGAATTGTCCTCTGTAGTATCCATCTCCACAGGCAGCACAGAATAAAAAAGCACATCAATACTGTGATGCTAGTATTACTTTGAAGAAAAAAAAAAGTTATTTGTTAGTAACTGAAATGCTCTGAAATTTGTTATGCAGGCCTTCATGTGTAGTTACAGTTTCTAGCATAAGAGCACAAGCATACCATATTTTTGCCACTATTATTTCTCAAAGTACATAGTAAGTCACCATCTTCCTTTCTATATGCCCTTCCTCAAAGCTGGGCATGCTGCCATACAACTGTTATTGTATGATCTTCACTTTCATCCTTGCAAATTCAGAAACAGAAAGGTTACATACATACACACTGGTAACATGTTTCAGTGAATTTCAATTACTAACAGGTAATAACCTCTCTCTCTCTAACAGTTGTTTATATAGGTGTTCATACTGTGGCCAACGAGATGCTCTACTCATACACCATCATTTACCTGGAATAATGTCCTGGAGATTAATATTTCAAAAGCAATATGATGCTCAGAGATATCAGCAACTGAGTAACTGATAAAAGCATAAAGGCACTTTAAGCAATCAACAACCACGCTATCATCATAAAGATTTCTCCATATGGCAATCAATTTTATTCATCCTAAATCCCACCCATTTCCCTCATAACACTGCCTGAGACATCTGCAAATGTAGCTTTCTGAGGCCTCTGCAATCCAGAATTTGACTCATTCATGATGGATGGGTTGCAAGCATGTTTTGGTTTAACCTGAAAAACGTAAGGTAAAAATGGAGAGGTATTTAGTAATCTCCATTTTAGTTGTTTGTGTTTTTATTCTGGTTTGGTTGGGGTTTTTTCCCCTCCTTTGCCCCCTTTAGAAACATTTTACAGTCTACTTAAGCATTGTTTATCAATAGTACTCACACTTCCAATACTTAATTTAGGAAGAGTTAGTTCAAAAGGTTCTTGTACTTCCCATGCTTACTCTGGAAAACGAGGTTGTGAACAGGTCAGTGTTAACAGTGTTTTATAGAAAAGAGAAGGTAGATGCAATTCCATCTACCTATTATAATTATTTTCTCTGTTAGGACTCGATTAAACTTCGATTAAACTTCAAGTGCATCCAAAGATGCAAAGACATATACCCACCACAGTTTTACCTGGACAGACTTTGGGGAGGGAATTTCAGCAAGAAAGTACACCAAAAAAAAAACCCACTGCCATTCTGGATGGATGAACCTTTCTCTAAGAAAGAAAAACTTCTGCACATGTAAAAACAAAAATAAGTGTCATGGCGGCATGTATACGATGGCTCAATGTTACCCAAAATCAAGTGCTAGAGGAATAAGAGAATACTATGTGTTCATTTGGTGAATTTTCTGGTTTCTGTCTTCAGAAATCAAGACCTTACATTACGCAACCAGTGAAGGTTCTTTGTCTGCTCTTCTCCTGCCCTTTCCTCCCTCTTTTCTGCTAGCACAGAGGTACAAAACACTGAACAGCTCCAGGAAAGTGGCTTGAACTCTGCCCACAGCCAAATACACTGGTCTGCCTTGATTAAGCAGGATGGAGATGTTCATAGTTCAGACCTTGAAGCTCTGAAGAAAAAGTTCTATTTTTCATTTCTTTTTTTATAACATGCTTTAGAAAACTTGGTTTATTGATGCTACATTCAGGCTAAGGACAGAAGAGAATATACTCTGTCATAACAAAATATTAATCATGTCACATTTTATAACTGGGGTGGGAGGCTTTAGAAGAACAGGTTTGATTGATATTCAAAATCAGGACAGTAATTCCAACTTGTATAGTGATCTTTTCTGCCCACTTAAAAAATTCAGCTTTCGTTTCTCAGAAAGGAAACAAGGAGCTGCTGCCTTTTCAGACTTATTCAGTAGCTGGATCCAAGATGCCTTTTGCCCAGTCAACCTGAACAGAAATGCGGCTGTGTTACACTGCCCTATAACAGGAAGGAGGGAGTCTATAGAGCGGTTTCCCACTTCAAAGCAGTCTTCAATTTTCTATGACTACTAAGAAAAAGTTCCCACTAACCTAGTAGATAACCAGGACTGTACTGTATTAGACACTGAAGAAATGTAAAATTATACTTCCAAGTCTTTCCACTTCTTTTTAGCTCTATTTCTTTCCATAAAGCTTCAAGCATTTGAAATAGCCACTAAGTTACAAGTCACAAAGATAGACTAATGCGTCAGAAGCTAGGCCTCCAAATATTGAAAAATTTGTGCCATTGAAATTTCCAACATATATTCAGTGCCACTTCAAACCAAAAGTTGAGAAGGGATATTTTTCTACACTATCCACTTGCAAAAATAGGACATTGAGACTAGAAATCCATGAGCTCATTCTAGCTCAATAATTTCTATCTTTTAGTTGTTGTTGATCATCAGTACCAACATAATTAATTCATTACTAAGTGTCTGGGACATTCATTTTACATCTAGAATTTGCCTTATTATCAATCCACTTCCTTCAATTTGAATGAGATCTAGAATACACTGAGATTTCACATGATAATTCTACTTAGTAAAGCTATCTCACCATAAAAATGATCCACAAAGTTGCCTTCTTGTCTCTACTTTTTGAAAACAGATGCAAGCACATAAGCTACAAATAGTAAACAAATAACATGTCTGTTCAATGTTTAAAGTATTCTTTTTTTTCCTGTCTATTTAATTTTAAATTAACACATAGATCTAGACATACATGGCACTCAGACATAATCTATGCTTTTGCCAATGGATATTCAAAATTATTAGTGTAAATGTAAACAACAAAATACTATACTTTTAAAGAAACATAATCCCCTCTAAACTATGACCTATATTTTATCTGAAGGTTGGTAGAAAAAAAATAATCCTTTTTTATGTGTCAGAGAAACCTACAAAATATTACCTTATTTTATTCAGAGAACTAACAACATAAATACCTTTTCAGAGACAAACTGATACTTTGGTTTAAGATGACATTGCTTCATTAGAAAGTACGAAGGTAGTATTTCTGTATATAAAATCACAAGTTGACTACAATAGAAAATATATTTTAAAAAACTGTTACTGTTGCAGAGACTGGAAAAAAAAAATAATCTGTACCTAAAGCTGCATAGCCATTACTTTCAACATATGCTAAACATTAGATTTGTAACCGAATATTTATAACAGGTCTGAAATCTCATTTCTAAATTGCAATCATAATTTCTAAACTGCAACACAAAGAGGGAGAAAAGAAAAAGATTATTAGATTCATAGTCTCTAAAAACATAGCATACTTATCTACATATGAAAAAAGCAGAGGTTGCAAGGTTTACAGAGAAGCACGAATTCATAATTTATTCAATATGATGTTAAGATCTGTTACTAGCAAAAATGTAAGATGAGTAAAGTTTAGAATCTTATTAAAATATACAATGGTTGAAGTAATCTTAGACATAATGCAGGATGAAAAAACATCCAAGAAATGCACTAACCTCTGGTTGCTATGGTGAAGACAGGAGGAAGCAGAAAGTCAAAATGACGTGCATAAATAGTTGTAAAAAAGTATTTGGATACAGGACAAAAAGACGTGATGCAATAGCACAATGTGAGACTTGAAACTGATTTCACATCATATATGTGAAATTAAATAATAATATACACAAATACAGAAATATATATTGAAAACTTATCAAGAAGTCTCAAGTAGCCAAAGACATTTAACTGACTATTATTATTTCCAATAATAGAAGTTACAATTATAATAGTTCAAATTTAGTAACTATATAAGTACTGAGATTTATTCTAGCACACAGAACGTGGTTTCATAAAGCATAAACTTTGCTTCAGGAAATCACCCCCTCCTTCTCAGTATAAACTAAGAATAGCAATTAGAGAAAAATACAAACATGACTAAGGCAAAGTCAAAGCAAAAAAAATTTGGTTTGCTCTAATAAACAATGTTCATATTTCACATACCTACCTACCTCCCAAAAGAAAGCTATATTCCACCTTAATTAAACTACACTACTTAGCACTGTGGAAGTAGATACCATACAAACCGGAGAAAGCAGACGGTTTGCACTAGAAACGCACTAAGCACATAGCTATTGTATCATGAGCAGTTTAAATATTTAGTCTTGAATGTCCAAGGAAGGGGGGAGTATCTTTTTTTCTGAAACACAGATTATATTTGCATGCATGTACAGTTTTCTGAGAAAAATATCTGTGACGGAACTTGATCTGGCACATGAAACTTAATATATATGTAGCCATCACACTACAGCTGAGCTCCCAGTTGCACAATGGAACATTACACTTGATAAAAATCTTTCAAAATAGTTTGAGGAACGGTTGAACAAATCAGAATATTTACTTACTAAAATCAGTACTAATATATCTTTCAAACTAGCTAGAAACCAACAAATAACAAATTAATTCATTTTTAAGTGCAATAAACAAATCTTAATGAACTACAAATCTCTAGAGCACAATCAAGTATTTTTAGGATAAACAAGTTATACTGCTCTACAATTAAAGCCAATGTCAACCAAGGTGACACAAAATCCCTATCCAGATAGAGTTGCCACAATTAATACATAAATCCAAGAATTACCAACAACATTGACTTGTTGATAGATACACAACATATTCCATGCTCTGCAGAAGAAATTAAGAATAAAGAACTGCCCTGCACAAGTCTGTACTATAACTACTCAATAAGCTAACAGTTTTACATATTTTGCAATGGGAATTTATTAACTACCATGAATACTAGGCTTTAAGTCATACACTGCATATCAAAAGAAACTTTCTGACAACAGCTTGAGGACTTCAGACCAAACACTAACAGTTAGTTTCTGAGATATTCTTTAAATTGAGTCATTCAGCCTATCCATTTTATTTATTTATTTAATAAGAAGCTATATTTTTCTCCCAAATTTCAGTACTCCCTTTTGAAATTACATTTTGGTGCTTATATGGCTAATCAGAGTCTCTACTCTCTCAGACAGCATAGCAACATAACACTGACACCAAAAAAACCTAATCGAATTAAGAGAGAAGCCAGATAATATTGAAAAGAAGAAGGGGTTCAAGCTGATCTCAAGCCACAGTATCTTGACATCAAAATAGGTTCTGTCAGCCAAAATTAAAACAAAAGAGAACAATACAAAAGTAATAAGTGAAGAGTCTAAATTTAGATTATTTTATTTAGAGGTAAAGGTCAAACACTGATCATAATGTACAAGATGTTCAGAAAAAAGAGCAAGCAATTCTTGGTCTTAGTAGCTACCACTAAACCTCTCCCTGATCCAGCAATTATTTATACATTAGCTTTTAAGTATACTTAATAATTATTTTGCCATTTAAAACCATTTACTAGCTAAAAACATTAATTAGCACTTTAATAACTATTCAGGCAGTTACTGGGGGAGGGGGACTTGAAGTATTACTTTGCTTTTAATTAAAGTATGTTACAGCATTTGGCAAAAGATTTTAAGATAGAAAAGAGCTCCAGAAGAGCTTGTACTTCAAAATCGAGAACTAGTCTGTGAACTCACATTCAAAATTAATTCCAGATTAGATGTTTCACACCCCAAACACATGCCACAATTTTTAGGCCTAGTATAATGATCAGTATTATACTCTGAACTCAGTTTTGTGAATATGTTCAGGTTTAAGTCATCAGTTTTGCACGATCAGAAGTGTCTCAAAGATTTTAAAAGTATATTGAATCTTGGTAGAAATCAACAAGAAGGTAACTCAGTCACCCAAACCTGATTTCCCACCTTGACCTCTTTGTTCTTCCTGGTGTGTTGAATAATATTGCCAAAAATAGTTAAATAACTAAATGTTTTTAAAATTAAATGCCAGTTCATACAATTTGAGCTGGCTTGAGCTTGTAAACATCAGAAATTAATCTTAAGGATTTCTGTCTTATTTTTTGCTAGAATGTCTCATAAATAATTACACAGAACGGTAGGGGTTGGAAGGAGCCTCTGAAGATCACCTAGTCCAACCCCCTGCAAAAGCAGGTTCACTTAGAGCAGGTTGCACAGGATCTTGTCCAGTCAGGTTTTGAATGTCTCCAGAGGAGACTCCATAACCTCTCTGTACAGCCTGTTCCAGTGGTCTGTCACCCTCAAGGTAAAGAATTTTTTCCTTATGTTCAGATGGAACTCCCTGTGTTCTAGTTTATGTCCATTGCCCCTTATCCTGTTACTGGGCATCACTGAGAATAGTCTGGCCTCATCCTCTTGATACCCACGCTTTAGATATTTATAAGCATTGATAAGATGCTTACTTCCAAAGTACGTTTTTAAATAATGTTAGAAAATTAACTACTTGAAAGAGATGGCAAGGGAAGGCAGGCTGGTTGGGTGTGTGTGTGTTGTTTGTTTTGCTTTCTTTTCACTGGGGGGTTGGAGGTGTTAAATAGCCCAGAAAAGGTAGGTATTACTATGAGCCTTCCATAGTACAAGAGGTCTGACCAACCTCATACACTCAAGCTGGTAACAACTGGATTTACCAACATATTCTAGTTTAGGGAGTTTCTACTTAACACACTACAGTTTACATCAAATTATAAGATCACTTTAGACACATTTAAAGGTTGCCAAGCCCATTAACAGTGGTTGAAATAGGACATTAGGAATACTTAATGAGGTTTTAGAAGTTTCAGTGCATTGTGTGTCAAGCAAAAGATTACACTATTATAGGGTATAGTGTTGAAGCATGTGAGTTATACCATTAACAATCTGTGTGCTCATCATATTAAACACTAAACTCCCATAGTCTCAAGCCATAACTAGACTGCAAGTAAACGTAAATGAAGCATACCTTCATTTAGATTATATGCTTTAATATACCCTGTAATAAGCCAATTATTCAAGGCTATTCAGAAGAATGCTCATTTTAACTATTGATTTTGGACAGGTCTAATACAGAAAAAAATAATAAAAAACACTGAGAAAAACGTGCAAAATGAGTCAATGATAATTTATTTAATTTTATGACCTTATGGAACAGCTAATAAAGTTCTGCTTCTCTTGGAGAAAGCCTTGAAAGAGAACTAACAAAGCAAAAAAAGAAAGCAAATTCCACATAGTAACTGTACCCACAAGTTCATTTATCAGAAAATCATTCAACTACAAATTAAGAGGTAAAAATTTCTGTATTCATAATATACTCATGAAGGTGTCTACAGTAGGATGAAATTGCATTGCATACCTCTAGACACCAGATTATTCAGGTACCAATTTGTTTTCTTTTCTTTGGGATACAGGGTATCTAATGTGCAATGCTCCATAAATAAGAGCTTACTGTTAAAGACTTATTTAATAACATAAAACACTATTTTTCAATAGCAATCTATAAGGAAAACAAGCCATTAGAACTCCTCCGACTGACTGATATTAATATATTTATCAACATATACCTGGATGTAACACAGAGAAAGGTTTTTACGTTGATACAGTTAACTACAGAAAAAGTCAACGTCCCTTCTTTCCACATTTAAAATAATAAAAGAAAAATTTTAAAATGGAAAAGTAACAGTGTTCTTAGTGTTGCTTCTGATAGTAGTGCATCTTTCCAACATTTTGAAAGATGCAAGCAGCTGAGATCTTTCCCTCCAATGAAATCAGTGGGATAAATCAGCTCTATGCTAAAAGCAGTAAAACTTGCTTTATTACTGCAAGCCTGATATACTGTAGTACCAGAACTAAGATATTGAAGTAAAAAGCATATATTTCAAAGGAAGCTTAGCCCAGCATTGCTGTTATATATGCACAGGCTGATTTTGTACAAGTAGTCCTTCCTTCCTCCTGTCTCTTTCCAGAAAGCTACATTTTACTACTTTATAATCGAAATTAAATTCTATCTTCATGTGATTTTTCTAATTACTGCTTATCTTCACTTGTATTCATAAATAGAAAACCACCTGGTAAAAATATTTCCAAGAAACGTAATTGTTTTCCATGCTTGCATTTATACTGTACATTCCCTTTGTATCAGTTTTTCCATATTTTAGAGCACATTTCTCATGATTGCTCATAACATCATACGTACAGCTGGAGCAAACAGCAAGTTTTCTGGGAAAACTGAAAGTAAATTAAGTAACTGGTAACACTAAAATGCTATAGATACCTTAATGAAATACTGTCTAAATACAGCCTGTCAAAATAAGAAATACATTTATTTACCTTATTCAAAAACTGTTAAAGCATCATAAATCCCACAGAAAAGGTACATGCTACTTATTTGTACTCAGTGGCATGAGATGTGCAGTAAAAAAAATGCAAAAGGTTGTAGTTCACAACTCTGACATTTGAAATAAATCCTAAAATCCTAATCTGAAATGAAACCCATTTGTTTATTTAATGAACAAGCATAAGTATTAAATAAATTCTTTAAAAAAGGACAAAAAAGTTCCAACTTCTATAAGCAAATAAACAGGATGCATATTAAACGTGTGCAAATCTCCTGTCTTATTCTGAGGAAAAAGATAACTGGAGTCTATGTCGAAACTTGCAGCACAATTTTCCAAGAACACATCAATGTTCTGATCTTAGAACAACATTTTACAATTTGCACATTAAAAACTTTTAATCACTACCATAAAAAGATGAAAAGAACAAAGTAAATTTAGTAATTTAGGTACATGGTTTTTAACCCACAGAAGAACCTTTTCCATTAATTCACAGCCTAACTACCTAGAAATATTTTAATATACTCAAAGCTTTAACATTCAGTGTATTATTCTACATAAATAGCTAACAAAATGCTATGATTTTTGCAAAATAAAAATATTCTGTTAAAAGCTTTCCCTAATATGAAAGACAAATATAGAAAAACTGACACAAACAGTAATTCATAAGGAAACTGGGTTCTAGGTTACAACATTCCTCTTGCTAATTTCACTGAAAATACAATTTGCAGGAAATAACATTGATCTCACTTTTCAAAAAAAAGTACAAAAATTCTTCTAGTTGATAGGTATCTTCCAATTATAGAACCATGCTTCTTCAGCATTATTACAGTACAACAGATGTTACTTCCAAAGTTTGGATTTCTTAGAGCTTTCTCTCATCCTTCACCAAATCTGTAAAAGATATTCAGCAATACAGATCATTTACTGTACTATGACACACTCTTGTGGTACATTAAGGAACAAAGTGATCAGCCAATCGTAAATGGAGAAAGAGATTCAAACTGAGAAAGCATTCATTGAAAGTGAGCTTTATATTAAATAGCAAGTGTGAGAGAACTGCAGCATTCATTCTCACTGAAAAGTGGTTGTCTCTCACATACAATTTGATGGAGACTAAATGATGGTGATGATGGAATTGCAAGTGAATTTTCATCTTTTTTTGGGTGGAGAACACATAAATACCACTCCATACTATAAAACGGAGTGTAACTTCAATGCTAATTATCTTCTCATGTTAAAAAAGGATATGTATTTATGCATTAAAAATAGACAACAGAAAATCTAAAGTACCTACCAAAGCTGGCATATCAGACAAATATTGTGAATTTAGTTTTAGGCTAAATATTGAAAGACTTCATAATTAACATGCATCTAAAACTGTCCAGAAAATTTCTCATTCCTTCAGCAATTTAGGCAAATAAAATTCGTATCATTCAAGCTTCTTGAATTCCTGGTCTTCAAAGTACATGCCATAGTTTTGTGAGATTGAAGATGATGTAGATTCTATTACAGAGATTCTGATTAATCAGTCTAGTATGCAGATTATTTTACACTCCTTTTACAAATAAAAATATAATTTAATAAAACAACAATATTAGTATTTTCTTACTATCTGGTCACACAACTGTGTATTAGCCTCAAATTTTTAAATGCTGGAGAAAGAAGGGAAAAATAAAGTCCGCTTTGCATCAGTTTTAGTTCTTTCCACATTGATTACATTAACATCTGTAAATGCTGCAGAACAGGCCTTTAGCCCTCTCCTCCCGTTATGTTTACATATGCATAATGATTGACTACCTAGTCACTAGACCTCACTAACTTTTGAGGAATTAATCTAATCTCATATGAATCAAAATTATTTATTAGTTCTACTTGTAAACAGTAACAAAGTATTCATTCTAATTGGTCTGAATATACAACTATTGGAACCACTGTTATCAGTAATGTGGTTCTTGCAGCAGGATTATACTTTGATTAAATCTGTATGACTTCTTTCTGCCCCTAAAGACTGAAAACAAATATTTCCCTGAATAAATAGAAAAAAATCTAACTGGTGATCAAAGAATAAGCCTTATCTTCAGAGACTGGAGTCAAGTAAGTACCAAGAGCTATACAGAGAGTCCAGAACAAACACTGATAGTGGCATGAATGAACAATTTTTTGTTATTACTTTTAAGGTAGTTAAGCATAATATAATTTCCATTTCACCCTGAGGGTAGGCACAAGTTCTAGCACAATGAATCACAGTATTTTCTTGACAAATCAGAGACACAACAGCCCCTTGACACAACAAACTCTTTGTTCTTAATTTCTCTTACTCTTTTCAAACTGATTTTTCACTGTTGTTTCCAGAAGGCTTTTATTTAATCCCAAATGTGCTTCACACTTTGAGTTTTGGTCCATACTCTGAGGTTCTCTCAGCAACAGTAATCTGAAGATCAGACTGTCTGCTTCCAGTGCATATGGGTATTCTGTTCTCAAAAAACCTTTTTTGGTTCAAGTGTTTCAGAATCTTTATAAGTATTATAAAGCATGCATTTACACAGCACAGCTTAACTCACCATTTGCCCCTGTTTGCTCATTACCTCTTCTATCATTTTGTTGAATAAGGAAGACTCACAGGTGCGTTCTGAGAGTCAACTTGCAGCAGCGAATGGATTTTATCTTCCCTTTTTTCAAGTTTGACCAAGTCCAGTCCTTCATTTATCATTACTGTTTCTCTTCTACAGAGCACTAAAAGAGCAATTTAGTTCATACTACTAGATTACTACTGGCAATAAACTTCCTCTCTTGGCTTTTTGCAGTTAGGATGATCTAACTCTGTATTTAGCTGTATCTATCCAGGTTTGTTTCTTTTCACAGCATCATTATAGATCTGTTGGACTCCACATGCCAAGATTTGTCATGCAATGAGCAACTGAGCCTTGAATCCCAGTTTCTCTTCATGCATTCCAGTTATATTTACCCTCCATTTTGTCAGCTTTGATAGAGGCCTTAATTCAAACAATCTTGCTGAACATTAGTTGCTTTTTCCATCTTCCCACTGTTTCGAACAGACGACCCGATAATTTGAGACCTTACACTGAAATGTCAGCAACAATAAAAAAACAACATTCTGCTGCACATGCATCAAGTACATTGCAGCCAAATTTTAAGTGCCACAAGGCATTACACTGCATGATCAAGAAACTGTAAAGATAAGAAGTCACCCTAAGTAGGCTCTTTCTAGCCTGTTGTTCTTGCCAGCTATACATATGCATTTACAATTTTAGAAAGAGGCATTTCTATATCAAAAGACATGTCAGTCTGCACAGCAGGAAACATTTAGTCTTCACAACTGTTAAGCTGAGTAATAAAGCAGCTAAGATTTCAAAGTTCCATTACTCAGGTGCTGTTAGAGGTGAGTAAGGTTGTAGAAGAACTATTTTGCAAGTTAAAAAGAAAAGTAGAGTCCCACTAACTTGTAAAAAAAGGAAGAGTGGGGAAGCAAAGCCATAAAACAGAAATACAAAGTTGTTAAAAGCTACAGAATATGTTGTCCACTGTCTTCATTCTCTTAATTTAAATTGAAAGCAACAAACTGATCCAGAAGAAGAATATATTTGAAAACACAACTACCATTTCACTGTAATATTTAGCTATCGTGCCAAATACATAATAATAAGAATAATAAATCATACAAACATGTCCTTTCCTATTAGGACATTTTTCAGAATGCAAAACTGAAATAAATCCTATGTAAAAGAACATTTTGTACAAACTCCAATTTAACCTGTCCAAAAAACTCTACCATTTCAGATCAATTAAAGGCTCTTTCCTTTCTTACATAATCTTCAGAACCTGATTGCTATTAATGGTGGGGACACCATTCTACAGGTCATTTACAAAATATCATACTTTATGGTGATGTTTGTTTCATAAAACATTTTGAAAGAGCCCCATTAAGAAGTCTGTTAGGAAATGACTGAGGCAAGATATTTACAGACTAGAAGAGTCTATTTAGAACAAAGAAACTGTATTAGAAATTTATCATGTAGAGATCACTTAGAAGAAAACAGCAGCCTACAATGGAAGTCTGCTCCTCAAATGTTCAAGTGAAGTAATCAACTTACCGGTTTTTACTTAAAGACCCCACTTCAATTAAGAAAGGAAGTTATAAGATAAGGTCAGACCATACTTACACCAAGCTAGCAGGTAAAGAGGAAAATGTAACTAAGCAATTAAGGAAAGAGGATGACCGCAATCACTTTTTGCATATGAATAAATTAAAACATTGTTCCAGCAGAATCAGATCAAAGAGAACCAAAGGGTTTGTCAAACATATTGTCAAATATACTGCTATATTCTGAATGGCATAACTGTGTCTACCCAAGTGCTGTCTAACAAATACCTAATTGAAAGTCACTGCTCCATTATCATAAAAACTCCTTGGTTTGGGGGTTTTTTTGTTGGTTGTTTTTGTTTGGTTTGGGGTTGTTTTTTTAATGAATTGTCCTTGAAATAAGTTTTCTCTGAATCAAGCCATTCACCGAGAAACTAAAGGGTAGATTTTCTAAGCGAAAGAAGTAGTGCTCATGGAAATTTGATTGCTAATAATTTTCATCAACAGTGACTTTGAAGGTTTGCCACATAAGGTTTGTTAAATATTTATTTTCTTGCATTTAAATTATTTTTCACAGCTCACAATGAAAAAAGCTACAGTAAAAGCACTGTTACAATGAAGATCTTCCTGCATTCAAGTATAGTGTTTGTTACCCATAGCCTGTTACATTAGATTAAAAATCAATCAAAAGCACTCGGTGCATAAACATGTAACAAAAGAAAAAAGGAGGCAAAACCCATTAAAATAGGTTTGTAGTAGGTACAGGGTTTTATACCTTGTGTGTGATACAAACACTAGCAAATTAATTCCTATAAGATCCTTGCTGGTATAGGGACAAAGGGATAAGTTATTAAAGTGAGCATTTTCCACTAAATGAATGAAATTATTAGACTGAGGCACTGTGATGACCTCCTTTAACTTGCATTTCAAGTTCCAAACCTGTTTTTCCATTTTGTTGCTATTTATGGTTTGGGATACTGAGCAGACATTTTTTCCTCTCTGGATACATGAAAACAATATCTATATCCTCTAAGATTTTATTTTTTCACATTGTAAAAACATTCTCTACTAGAAATCAATAAAGGAACACTTTTGTTACTTCTAAAACATCATGCCCTCGAAGGGTTTTCCTACCACAGAGTTGTGAAATGAGAGTGGAGTGCTTTTGTTAGCCTGAATATACTGTCATATTTTCATCAAACATGAGTTGACTGCAGACTTCTATTGCATTTTGGGTAGAAATCAACTATAAAAAAATAATAATTGCTTGCACTTCACTGAGAAGAAAGGAAAACACTCAATCTGTTCTGAAGCTGACAGGAAATAATAAATACTCTGTGTGCAGAAGGTAGGAACCAATCACCTAATAACAACACATACTGCAACTCTGCCATAAACCAAAAAAATTAAGTTAAAAATCAATTAATGTAAAATTAATACTGTGCTTAGGTAGTTACAAGTGTTGTAAAAAGCTCTTAAACATTAAAACAAGTTTTCCTAAAACTATAACAACTCCTGACAGACAGTTTATTTTTTACAGTCCTACCAGCATAGCGATCTAACGTTACTGATGATTCTGTTGTACTCAGGTTAGGGTACCGATGACACAGTCATTCAATAATTAATAATTAATTCAACAGAGAATTCATCCTAAGAAATTGCCAAAGAAAGAGATTAAATGGAAAAAGATGCCACAATTTATAAATATAAATAAATAAATCAAACTACAAAACAAATACTATTGTCAGCCTATTTCAACCATTGGTATATGTAAGGAACTGAGAACTGAAATGGTTAATGTCTCAAACATCAGTTGTGACAAAAAACAGAGGTAGTGGGAGTGAAATGCTGTCAAAAGGAATTTGAGAAGATAAGGGTGGAGCTAGATTTGAGAGAGGGGGAATGCTGGCAACAGGAAAAGATAATGACACTGATCAGGCCTTCTTTTGCCCACAAAGAAGCTGGGCATGAGGTCACTGAGACAGGGTCTGCAAGACCCCCAAACTCAAAACCCTTCCCCCGTGCCACATGTGCAGTGACTGTAGAAATGCTTAGCTTACCATGCAAATTAACCCTGGATGTAACACCTGGGGGTAACGCCTGTCCCTGAAACACAATAAAAGGCCCAACTCCTATTCATTTCTGTGTGCCTATCACCCAAGGAAACAGACCTGACAACGCTGGATCCAGGAGTGGTGATCCAGACTCCTCTTACTATCTCTATTACTGTCTGTTACTATCTTTCTTTCTCTCTCCCTCTCTCTCTCTCTCGCTCTTTCATTTACTAGAATAAAATCTGTACTATTGATTTGGGCATATGATCTCATTTGTGCCTTAATTCGGGCAGAGACATCTCCTAATAAACAGATCCTAACAGTGTGTTAATGTACTCTTTGGATTTTCCATTTTTCGTCTGCCGTGTATCCGTGGAATTATCTAGATACCAAAGTCAGGTCTTAAGAGTTATTCACATCCCACTTCTTGAAACACATTTAACAGCCTGAACAACTGCAGGTTTCTCCTATCTGTGATAGGACAATAGAATAAATAAGTTAAATATTAATTTTTCCCAGTTTAGGTCTGTTTTGCCTGTGACAGTAATTAGGAAGTGATTTCCCTGTCTTTAAGTCAATGCACAAGCTATTCCATTTTGTTAAATGTGCAGGTGGGTGGACATACGGCAGCCAAAGTCAACCCACCACAGCAGTATATTCATTCACTGATTCTTATATATCAATCTGTACTTAACAAGTATTTTTGATACATATATCTAAATAAGAGGAGAGATAATTCTGTTAAGAATAGAAATAAGTAATGTATTTACTACCAATGCAACAGTAAATATACCATCCCTTCCCTTCACGAAAAGATGGCATACTGAAATTGGAAGATACCATTGACATTTCACTGCTTTTATAAAAGTGATTGATTGCTGTCAGTCGTAAATGCCTGTAACTTCCTTCTGCATTCTTCAGAAAGAAACTTTCTTTCCTTTTTCATTTTACATGCAAAAATCTTTTGGAATAATTTTGGTTTAAAGGATAATTAGGGTGATATTGCAACAGGCAGGCAAACTTAAATGCATAGCAGGCTTCACTTCTACTCATACACAGTTATATTAAAAGGTAACTCGAGTTACTCAGTGCTGTATTCTTAGCAGACATTACTGGACTATATTGTTAGCAGTCTTACAGGTTTGTAAAAACAAGATTCCATAAGAAACACAGTTTGGAGCAACTTCTGTGCAATTCTCCTTCAGAGAAAGAAAGAATTAGGCCACTAGGCTCCACCTAATCCTTCAGGTGGCTGACCATAGGTTCTATTGCTTATGCTGGCTAGGCTGCAATATGTCAAATAGAGCACTAAAGTAATTTATATTGCTGATTTGACCTTCTTGCTAGCAATTACTCTCTTTTCTGGTTTAAAATGTTTGAGACTTGGTTGGCATCATAGCAGTTTAGGCCGTGATGGTTTTTCTTACAGAGTATACAGGGGAGGAAAAAAAATAAAAAATAGAAAGAACTATATTGACCTTTTCAAGACAAGTGCCAACAGAGATAGCACTCCCAGAGAAGTGCTTTACTTCTGAATAATCAAATCTGGCAGGAGCTCTGGTGTGATAGAAACAGACACTGCCATCTCCAGTAAGATTAGGATGAAAATCTGTCCCAGTTGATAAAAAGAAATTAGAGAGACATCATGCAATTTTTCTGTCTCGAGTTTACTAGATCAGTTCCCTTTGATATCTAGAAAACAAAGAAGAGCAAACTTCTAATTTTCCATGCCATCTTCCATTAACTGCAGTTATCTGCATTTTGCTAAAAATAATGAAGAACTTAGCAGATCAAACATACAAAAACCCACTCCTATTTCTAATCCTCATTTGGATTTCAACACTTTAAACATAAGTTATGTTAAAAAAAAAATCACATTAGTTGGATCAAGTCAAATCAACTTATTAATAGGATATATATAAACATAGCACACTTATTATAATATGTATTTCAGAAAACAACTACCTTTCTTATAGCTTGCACACATGAAATAAATTGTCATTTTGTATTTAAATGCTTCCAAAGATTGCTTTTTGGTTAGAGGTTGCTCCATACAACCTCCTAAGTCTTGGAATCACCTTTAGCAAACCACTTCAAGCATCCAAAGGATGCCTTTAAGCAACAAGTAGCTGGTTCTCTTGAGTTATCCTGAACACATATCCCACATTAAGTGGGATTATTACAGTCTCACTGTAATAATTACACTTATTCCCACCAACTTATTGCTATATCTTCTCCACATCAGTACTCTTCAATGTATCTGCACAAACTAAGTGCATTTCTTATAGATGTTTCATTACTTTTCTTCCTTCTATAAGTGACAAGACCAAGCACTTGCACTTAATTCAGCATTTTAAGTCTTAAACTTAGTAGCTTAGAGGTACTGCAAGCAAACAGGCACCCTTATATACATGATTAAGAACCTAATAAATGCACTACTGAGCCTAACCAGTATTCCCTCTAGTCCAGCACCCTCTCTCGAAGAGCTGCAGTAAGATATCTTACTTAAAAAGACATTACACCAGTCTTATTACTACTTAAAATCCATTCTCCTCGTTTCCCAAAAGAGGAAGCCCCCCTTCTTACAAATATTTATCTTTTCCTATTTCTTTTGGACCTATTATCCCTAAATTTGTCTACTGTTCTTTGAAACTGCTTGACTTTTGAAGTTGTCACCCAGTGGCCCCACCAATTCATAGCTAACTTCATTTTCAAAAAATCAAACACGCTTCTCAATATCTGCTGAGACATCCTTTGCAAAAAACTCAGAATTCTAAAGAATATGTGAACTATGTCCTGTTTACATTTATCTAGCTACATTTAACGAGTTTTTCTGTCATCTTCATTTGGGCAGGCCTTCCATATTTTTAATATTATCCTTCTCCTTGCGATGTACTTTAACTTTCCTATCAAATCACACACATTTCTTTTTATCCCATAGCTTTAGTTGGGCTTTTTCTGAATTACCATACAAAGTTTACTCAAATCTTTAAGAT
Organism: Aegotheles bennettii; assembly: GCA_013398125.1. NCBI lineage: Eukaryota > Metazoa > Chordata > Aves > Caprimulgiformes > Aegothelidae > Aegotheles > Aegotheles bennettii. The sequence goes on along the minus strand of VZRW01003757.1, from coordinate 43,851 downwards.
GGTGTTTTCAGAATAGCCTCCGAGTTACTAGTAGGCATGGGTATCTTGCTTGACCCATCTGCATCTTTCATTCAGTTCCCCATCCTGAAGCTGAATACTTGTATAATAGATTTACTTGGCTTGTTCCCTCCTGATACAACACTAAGGTGACAGTGATCATTCTCTCCTCTCCTACTCCGACCTCCTAGGTCCTGTGCATGACTCAAGCCCATTCCCAGAACAGTTCCTTTTCACATTGGTTACAGGAATTTTGGAAACAGTCATCTGTTGCATCAACAGTTTTTAGCTCCTCATAACATCCTGATAAGGAATTGATTCAACCCATGTGCAGGTAGTTAAATCTCCCACTTAGACAAAATTTTCAGCTTCTCCAATCCCACTTAACATTTTGTCATCACAAACATCACCTGATCTGAAAGCTATTAATACAGTATAATATTTTACTTTTAGAAGGAATTTCCATTGACAAGGTTTCACACAGTAGACTTCTTCCCCACCCCACAAGATTTTCATGCTGCTACACTTCATGCTAGTGTGTACAGCTAAATATTCTAGCAAAACTGGCAGCATAGTAACATCATTCTCCTTCTGTCAGGGTTCCAATACATCTATTATAAAGTGGTTGTCATTTAGTAAAGAGCATTTTCATTTGTTCATCTTCTGTTTTAGACTTAACATAATATAAAAGCACATATAAGGTTTGCTCCAGCTCTGCTACTTAGTATTTTACATACCAGTTCATTCATATATTCAGTTTGTTTTCAAAGAATTATAGTAATATATTTCTTTGATATCATTGTTATAAAAAAGGCTTTTCACAGTCTTTCTTCATTGACCTGCAAACATTATTATAATCCTAATTAACCTTAAACACTTGATATTTCTTATTATTTATTTCCTTCAAGTCTCTAGCTACTCTTCATATCAATCCTTCTTTTTGCCTTTAAAAAGAAAAGTTACCACAAAATCAAGGACTGTTCTGAAAACCAAGTCTAGTGAATAGCTTGCTGATTCTACTTTAGAAAGCATGGTGTTAAATCTCCTCAAGATGGAGAAGTGAAGAAAACTGGATGTCTCCAATTTCTTTAGCAAGTTTTGTTATAATCAGTATATTAGGTATAGGTTACAAAGAAGCATCCCCTCTCTCCATGTTCATGAGGACAAAAGCAGTTACTTTGCTGTCCTTTGTACCAGAATTCATGCTGTTAATAAGATAAACTGAAATGCCTGTCTGCTTATGTATTTAAGCATTCATGAAAATTTCTGTAAACCACTCACATGGACAAAGATGAAATTTAGTTCAATGCTGCCCTTTAGACACCTACTTGCTGTTCTAAATAAAATCTTTAGTTTCTCCACTTCCTTTGAAAAATTAAGATGATGGCACACTTATATCACCCATGTGAGATGAGAGATTTCAAAACTTTGAAAAAAAAAAGATTAAGCAGTAAACTCCACCTATTAAAAAAAAATATTAAACTTGTCCCTGCAGTCTTTTAATCACTCCCCCTCCCCACATTTGATGTAAGAGTATACTTCACTGATTTTTCAACTGTAGATCCAATAACACTCTTATATTAGGTTTTGTCAAAACAATGTATCAGTTCATTTAGTTAAACTTTGAAGGGATGTTAATCTTGTTAACTTGAATGTTCTCGCTGTCTGTGGAGATTCACAATCCTCTTCTGAGCCATTAACATCTTTGGCCTGAACATCATCTTGTCTCCCAAATTTTACTGTTTAATTACACATAGGAAAAACTATTTCCTCCAGTGGCTTTTAAACCTTCCAACCTATTAATTCAGGGAACATTCTTGGGAATTCTCCTAACATTATAGAGGCACTACAATTATCTTTTAGAATTACTCTAAACAGATTCAAGCAAAAACAGTCGGTGAAGTTTTCTTGCCTTTTTATCTTTGCACAACATTCTTAATAATATTAAGTATCAACAGTAATAAGCTGTAACACTCAACCCAGTAGAAATATTACTAGAGCATAAAAAGCTTACTTTGACAAAAACAGAATAAAGTTCTTGGTTATGGTAAAAAAAAATAATGGATAATACACACTATGGCACACAAAAAAAAATCATGGAGAAACTTGAGAATACCATACACTACGTTAAATAAAAATATCAAAGTTAAATTTGTAAAATAAACTAAAAATATAATAATGTCTTTTCAATTTGAGAAGGAATTAATCATTGCATCCTGTGTCTACCCAAAATACTAAGACTTTGATACCAATCAAGCAGGAGGGAGAAAAAAAGAAAAGTCTCAAGAAATAACTGCAAATATAGGCATTTTATATATTGGGCAGAATAACCTAAACTACTAGTGAGATAACTTACTTTCAGAAAGGGAGAAGAGGTATAAAGCCAGGAATATTTTCAAATATTTTGCTCTTCCACAATGCTTTACAAGCTGAAGAAGCTAGGCAAAATATCAGAGGAGATCTATGTTGCTACAGGTTTACCAGAAAGTAAAAAATTTCATTAAAACACTCTCCTCCTTCATGGTACCAAAACACATCATATGCATTCTGAGGATAAACACATCATCTTCCGGACTCTAGATTTTTCCAGACTCTATTTTATTAATGTACTCTGACAAAATTCTATAAATATTTTCTCAAACATGACTGAATAAAAGTCTGTATCATCCGAAAGCATTTCTTGGGTTTTTTGGTCTTCCTTATAGGTCACACAATTTTTGTTACCCTCTAGATAAAATAGTTAAATATTACTGCTTTAAGCAGTCTAGGATTTTCAAAATTTTTTTCTTCGTACATTCCACTTAAAAAAACAGAAAATTAATGCTATATTGTGAATTTTTTCATATAGTATATAAGCCCCAAGATTTTTAAAGATACCTCTCAAAGCTGAAAATTAAAGCAATCAAATACTTACCCCTTTTTTGACAACAAAATGTAAGTTCCAATTTGCAAAGCATGTCAGCATTCTCATACTTGTCCTCTTCTGCCTTAACCCAAAAGCAGGATTCTGTCATTTCTTGAGGCCTGATCTACAAGAAAGAGATAAAACAAAATTTTATTAAATACATTATTTTGATACTACGTAAAGACTGTGCTCTGTAGATACTAAAGTAAATTAAATACTTAAGAGCTCTGTAAGATGTAAACTTTTGGTATGTAACTCTTCTTTAGAATTGTTAATACATTTCCGATTGAAAACAGCAATGCTTACAGCAAGTGCTTTTGGACAAATTGATTCTAACAATACAAAGCAATACAGACAACATACTCTGTAGACTAATAGTTCTAGTATACTTGATCCTGTCACAATGGAGTATAAAAAAAAGGGACGATTTTTTCAACCATTAAATTTACATAAGTACACTTACACTAAGGGCAAGTGGAGAGACTTGCTAATCTTCTTCCCACAGTGCAGGCTAGATAGATGCAAGACATTTGACTGAAAACTGTATAGCTATATAAGCACAGTGCAGTGACTGAATGCAAACAGTTTGTTAAAACTTTATATAGTAGGACCCAGGAAGCATGCTGGTGTCAAGGTTGGGTTAGTCTAGACCAGAAGTGACATTCCCAGGCATCTCAGAAAGTCAACAGGTATTTGCCAAGTTGATTCATGAGTCAGTAAAACAAAGTCTTTGGAAAACAATGAAAACTAAAGGCAGAAACTATTCATATCTTACAGAATTTTAACTAATGTATCAATTGCTCTATAGTCTTACTCCTGACAATCTATTTATTCTAAGCTCTATGTGAAATATTACATAAAGTATTTGCCATTGATCAGTACTACCTTGGACCAGTTGAGTCTTTTCATGGTAACCTCAGGTCTGAATTCTTTTTTAGGCTTCATTCCAAATGGCAGAGTACATGAAGGTGGAGACCGCTGTGTTTCAGGAAAACCTGGTAGAGGTGGTGGTGGAGGAGCACCACCAAAAGCCAGACGCATTCCCAAGCCGTTCAAAGGTGGTGGAGGAGGAGGGGGAGGCGGTGGCGGTGGAATTGCTCCATTAGAAGGCAGTGGTGGAGGAGGAGGAGGCAGCAGTTGACATGGTCCTGCAGCTTCCAGTGGAATGACAGATGCATCTCCACGTGTTGATGGTAGAAAACCAGGGGGCAGAGAGCCATACTGATAAGAAAAATATTCTTAAGTTTCACATTTTTTATGAACAAAACGCTAGATTTCATTTATAAACCACAATTGTTATGCCAAGTCAATTGAAAGTCAGTGCCATTTTTCTTGTATAGGACAATCAAATATGAATTGTAATGAGGCCAACATGCTTTTGATTTCAAAATTGGAAGTCTTAACATTTGAAGCAAACATCCAGACCAAGGAGCGCATGCCAAAAATGAAAAACTGAAACGTTGTATCCCATTTGTCATATTTCACTGATCATGATCTAAGAAGGGTCTGATAGTTATCTTGATAAAATTTTATCTAGACTATCACAATTTAGTACAAATTAAAGTAATAACATCCTAGTCTCTAGTGTTCTTACTTATCCTACAGATTACAGAGAAACATCCCAAAGGCACAATAGTGGAATCTGAAGAGATTAGTAACTATGAACTTTTACCATAGACCTTCAAACATTAATAAATAGCTTCCCAACAAAAACAACAAAAGAATAAACAAGAAATCTTTATCTGCTGGTGATAGTATTAATGAACTTCCCAACTTATAATTATGAACTGAAACAGTCCATTTTATTCTTTTAAAATTGAGGGAAATACAATAAGCAAAGGATTTTGTATTGTTATGAGGAAATCGCTGAACATCAACAAATAAAAATAAATACATCCACAACAGTATTATTGTTTCAATTTTATGAACATATGCGTGGTTTACACTGACAAGTAGACACTGAACAGTTAGACTCTAATAACAAAAGAAATGCATGTACACATACCAAACACAACAAAGGAGCAAAGGAACAAGCTCAAAAGTATAAAAAAACCTCTATGAGCAAAACATTTTATGACCTTCCTACATATATGCCTTCCCAATGCTGTTTTTCTTTACTCATTTTTAGACTGTGTTTCTTATTCCAGGAAATAACACACAGGAAAATTCCTGTGGTCACACAGTCTCCTTACACAGCTTTTAGTGCTGAAGAAGTTACAAGTTAACTCAAGTATTACTCTCAAAAATCTGCACTATTTCTCTCCACCACATTTTAAAGTATCTATTTATGCTTGAAAATTGAAAAATTATCAGGAAATGTTCTTATCCAGCCACAGGTTATTTCTTTCACTGCTGGATATCCATGGTAAGGCTTCAGCAAAGCAAACTGCATAATGAATAATTTCCTGTGGAAGGATAAAAATCACAGTGATGAATGCTAATCTAAAAGCATAAGACTTATTACCCTATGCGGTTAATTACTTTGGAAATACATGACACTGAAAGCAAAACCCAAATGAAACATAAGAAGCTAGTTTCATTAACAGAGCTCAGGCAAAAGGAGGATCATCTGGGAACTCAAACAGCTAATTAATGTCACACTACAATTCTTTGTATAAAACAGAAATAAAGGAAACTAACAGTCAATACTAGTGTATAACAAGGATTCTTTAAAAAAACTCTCAACTATACTATCAGAATCTGCAAAAGATGCAAAATTATGTCCTTTTCAAAATCAATATTTCATACATTCATTTAAACTGATTTATACCTGTGATTTAAAAGCTTGTAATTCTGCTTCAAGTTCATTGATTCTTTCTTCTTTTTTTTGCAGTAGGGCCTGGGTCTCCTGATGAACTACAAAATCTTTTTCAAACTAAGAAAAAAAAATAATGTTGATACTAGTCAGTTCTGCATAGTTACTTTAGATTCCAACTTTTCCTTTTATGTTTGTTAAAACTCATGTGTTAACAGTACCAAGGACATATACAACTTATCTGCTGTTGCACCTCAAGTACTGCATTCACTTTTGGGCCCCTCACTTCAAAAAGGACATTGAAGTCCTGGAGTGTGTCTAGAGAAGGGCAATGAGACTCATTTAGGATTCGGAAAATCTGTCTTATGAGGAACGGCTGAGGGAGCTGGGTTTATGTAGCCTGAAGAAGAGGAAGCTTAGGGGAGACTTCACCACTCTCTACAACTACCTGAAAGGGGGTTGTAGTGAGGTGGGGATTGGTCTCTTCTGCCAAGCCTACAGTGAGAGGATGAGGGGAAATGGTCTTAAGTTACAACAGGGGAGATTCAGATTGGATATTAGAAAAAAAAATTCACCATTAGGGTGATCAGACATTGGAACAAGTTGCCTAGGTAGGTGGTAGAGTTGCCATCCCTGGAAGTATTCAAGAAGCTCCTGGATGAGGCACTGAGTGATATGGTTCAGTGTTTTAGGGGTTATTATGGTGGTGCTGGGTAGACAGTTGGACTGGATGATCTTGAAGGTCTCTTCCAGCATAACAATTCTGTGATATCTGCTATTCTACCTTCCACATACACACTGAGTGGAAGTGCCATCTCTATTAGCCCTAAAAGTCTTTACTATATGAAATGGCATAAAGTATTTAATGTATTTTAAGTTGGAATTAGACAGAGTAAAAATTATGTACTCTATTAGAGTCCGTAGATACAAATGAGTCAATTCTTATTCTCTCTGTTTATCTTGTTAAATAAACTAATAAAATAGTTCAAATAAATTATTCAGTTGATTTTTGGGAGATTTGTACACAAAGCCTTGAAATAACTAGCAGAAAGTCTCTCAAGGTTACACGACTTTTCTCTCCTTCCTGGTCTATATAAGAAACATCCGAACTCCTACGTAACATAGAAATAACAGTAATTTGACATTAAAAACTATGCTACATTCAGTTACACCATTCATGAAGCTATTAAGTAAAAACCCCTGTGTCCATCTTTTGATCACATAACTTAAAATTACTTACTTTTCTGGAAAGTTCAGAAGCCCTGTCTTCACATTCTTCTAATCTCGCTTTATCTACACAAATATCTTGAAAAAATAAACAAACATACTTGCACATATACAGGGAACACAAGATTCTTAATTACATCTACAACTTCAACTTGTTTTTTGGAACATATAAAGAAGAAAGATACTGTAATCTTTTTCAAACATAGTACTTACCTAGTAAGTGGCTGAAATCTATATCTAATCTTTTACGATACGTGAAATCTGGGTCTGTTCCACTTCGATGTAACACTATCTGGGACACACACTCTTCAATTAATTTGAAATACTGTGGACTAAAGGCAGAGATGAGTTCTTTTACAGCATATTTATTTATTAACATATACTTAAAATCTTGTCTATGAACATAGTAAGGTCAAAAGATTTGGGCTTACTTAATTCCATAGAATGGTAGGTGCTAACCCCAAAAGTCTCAAAGGACAAATACATCTGGCAGTTTATTACACAACAACAGTTTACGCAAAGCCTGGAAAAACAGTGGAACTAAAGATAAATGTTTCTTATATTATAAACTCTGTATCTCTCCCTCTGGAAATACAGGAAGGAAGGACTCCCTGCTGCTCCCTCCCAGTAAAGAGAAGGCTCTTCTTTCAGCTTGATCCCTTGTGGTTTTGGGGCTTTTGTAACTATGGATACTTTGCAGCCCTGTTTTAGTAAGAGGCATGAAAAGCACCTTGTTCTAAAATGCCAGGGGTATGACAGCTGGGTCACTTGCAGACCATGCAATCTGTGAATTCAAACCATTTCAGACGGAAGAGGTCTATCACAGGTGTATCCATGTCAGGCAAGCACTCTTAACCTTTGAATGTACATCTGTGCTAGACCTTGCCTGAAATGCAAGGTTATGCAGAATGCTATGCAGAAAACAGATGGCTTTCCTTCCCTGGTTCAGTTCATATCTGGTTCCTCCATTTTGTCCTCAAAAACAATTCAAGCAGATTTTAGAAAGTATTTGGCAACTTCAAACATCTAAGAATTTATTAACTATTTCCCTGTAATTTATCTGACAAATTTTCAAAGAGACACTAACATGTTCACCCTGACCTATAATGTACATTGAGAATACTCAATTGTCAACCAAAAGTTACTCTAAATTAAGCAAATGTTCAAGATTTCTATATAAAGTGCACTTCTGGACATACCTGGTTTTGTCAGTTGCCTCAAACACACCACAAAATTACAATGCTACTACCATGATTTATAATCGATTTAGAGACCTGTCCTGATCACTCATACTCAATAAGGTTCAGATCTCAACAATAACAGTTTTCTATGTTTATAAATAAAATTGTGTTCTAAGCAGCAGAGACAAAAACATACAGATGGCATTCTTATTCAAACCTGATACTTTTGAACATGAGCTCACAAAGGAATACTTACAAATTGCAATCTACACAGAAAAAGACTAAGCTGTATTTATCATTAAGTTTATAGAAGAAATATTCTATTAATAATTATGGATTTTGCTGTTGTTTAGTTAACATTTAACATAGCATTAAACTTACCGTATAAAATAATCATTTCTTATCAGCAAAAGATGTTGGAGAATAGAAAGAAAATATCCTTCAGCGCTGGTGTCCTTAACTGTATTCCATACCATGTTGTAAACATCATTTACTTCAGTAAAAGTGTTAAGGACATTAATAGCAAGGGAAAAATATTTCAGCCAAATGTTGACTGATAACTTTTTAAGACAGAAATTACACCAGAAAAATGTCCATTATACACTTTTGTTCATGTTTCTTTTGCTGATATCAAAAGGATATTCTAGTTCAGATCTAATATCTTCTAAACGATGAGAGAATTCAATCATGTCTTCTTCCTTATGCTCATTGAACACTTTAAGCTGAATATCTAGTGCTTCATTCTTTATACATTTCAATTGCTGCAAAGAAACAGTAGAAAGGCTTGCAAAATCAGTGTTTCAATATGTAAATAAACCTTATCTTTTTAATAAATTCCATAAGTCTGTTATTTTAAACTCTAAAATTACAAGAATTTAGGAGTTAAGTTAAATACTGAAAAGGTACACATGGCTTCAGCCTGGCTTAACAACTGTCTGCACCACAATCTGTCACGCGCTCAATCAAAGTCCTAAAATGCTGAGGAAACAGCATAAAGTTCACAGAGCACACTTCATCTTTCCATTTTTATTTTAAGACTGATTCTCATATCTAACTGCTCATGCCCAGACTTAATAAAATACCTTTGAAAATAATTTATTAGAATTTGTTCTCCCATTCCCCCCTCTCAAGCTCAAATAGTCCAATAATTTAAATAGTAATGCAAAGAGAGACTACAAAATGCTTACTGGCAATATCTCTTTCAATCCACTGCGCATAAATTCATTTCTGATGTGAAGCCTAAAATCCAAATCATCAGGAGATGTAACGAGAGCATTGATGAGCTGCATGCAAGCTACCTATAACAGAGGAAATAAACTATATTATTTCTTTGATTTCAATACGCATCGGAGTCAAAAAGACATAATGAACTACTAATTAGACATTACATCGTGTCTAATTACTACTGTAATCTACCCTAATATTATAGTTAAGATACTTACATTTCTTATCAGCCACATGAGCCAGAGATATCAAACACTAGTTCAGAAATTTTCATAAAAATTAAGTATTTTCTCACTCCATTGAATTTTGTCATTTTATACAAATAGCAAGTTCCTTTAGTAAATGAACTTTAGCAGACAGTAAATACCTTGATAAGCATAATTCTCAACATATAAAAATCAATGCAAATATACATTTATCTATGCATATATATAAAAGTTAGTGACAAAATAGAAATGGCAAAGGCTAAAGCTTGTGTGATCAGTGGAAAACACATTAGAAGACAAAATGCTGATTAAACTAAACTGACCCTAAAGAACAGAATGGACTTTTTTCCGTTCTTTTAACAAACTCTTTAAAAATACTGAGTGTCATAGAATATTTGATGGGAACCAGTACTTCAGCTCAAAAGCAAGCATCAGGTCAATTACAATGCCTGTATCAGTCTGTGGTATCTAATGAGTAATCTCTCTTCTGAAGAATCAAGAGATTAATCTTGAAAACAAAGCCAGGGGCAGCAGGAATTCACTGTCCAGATTCACAAACCTTTAGAACAATGGCAACTTATTATTTATCAAAAATAGGGATGACAGCCATTACTTCCTTTTTTTTACCCTCTTTATTGATGCACATCTTGTTTCAATGCACAAGAAATAGGTCATTCACGTTATTCCAGCATTTTAAAGGGTTTTTAACAGCACAGATCACTCGGGATGTGTCTTCTGGCCTAATATACTATGTAAACAAGTAAAGCAATCTGGTTCTCTTTTGTAAAACCTTTTATCACCTAGAAAATGATTACTGTGGTCAGGCAAAAGGTGATACTGGAAACACACTGTATCAGTCATTTTCAAAGTACGTATAATTCCAAGTACTGAATTTACATATGGCCATCAGAAGAAGTGGATGGCCAAGCTGCTTTGATACAGACTGTAAGAAAGAACAGTAGTCATTATGTTTCCAAGAGGAACATGCTAAGGCTACACAGGCCTTACAACCACGATCCTACATTTATCCTACTGCAAGTACAAGAGTAGTTTAATATATTATTCTAGCTGAATTGTTACGGGAGTGCATGGCAGTCAGCATAATTTAAGTCTACTTGAGAGCAATGTTAGCATATATAGATGAACTTTAGTTAACACTATAGGAGAAAGGAATAGCTTAGTTATAAGGACAGAGATGTAACAAGTATAAACAACCTGTTAATCAACATGAGAGCTGTGAACCTGTTGAGAAAATCAAGTTAAGCAGACTGTGAGCTCCAGAAGGTTGTCATGAACCAAGTGTTAGAATCACCAAATTAAGCATCAGGCATTCTCCACCCAGTCCTGTAAATGACAGTATTTGAAGTCACGTGGTGAGAGAATCCCAAGGGCCCCACAGCTCTGCATCAGGAGCTGGGACCATCTCACCAGATTCTAGAGATGCAGAAGAGGACAATGATGCTCAAGGGAGGATGCTGTGGTATGGCACATTTGCAACCACTGTACTAACCCTTCTAGCACCTCTCCTGAAGAAAAGATGACATGACAGCATCTATTTCTTCACATACCTTGCACCAACAATAACTTTAAAACAGTAATAGGAGGTAACAAGCATTGCTCCTTTCTCTTACTTGAATGAACAGTTGAAATTTAGTTGTATTCCCTCAGAACTCCTATGAAACTCAGTACATACACATCTAGATTTGCATAATAATAAAAAAGAAAACTATTGACAACAATAGGATAAAGCAAACTAAATTCAATTATTTAAATCAGCTGCATAAAAATCTTAAAATAGATTTCTGTAACTTGCTCAGGTCTTAGACAAAAATTAATCAAGTTACAACAACTAAAGAAAATAAAACAAAACAGTGGGAGAAAAAAAAATCAAAACACTTGCTCATCAAACATGAAGCTGTACTAAAGCAGACCAAAAAAATAGCATATATGATTAACACATCTTTTTCTTCAAATATAACAAAAAGAAAAGCAACCAGAGAATTTGTAGGGTCAGTAAAAGGTCATGCTGAAAAGGAGTACCCAAGGAAAACAAAGGCCACAGAAGCACTTCATCAAATGTTCTGCTAGTGTGCAAAAGAAGTTCTCAGAGTAGAACACAGACAGAAATGGGTTCAGAGGTTAGCAGAAAAACTTTCAAAACAAAGCCAACAATAAGAAGTCACAAAAGAGTATTCACTTTTCAAGCATTCAAAGTTTTGAAGAAAATGAAGGGCAAAATAACTTCAGTATATGCTATCACATCCAAGTTTTTACTGAAAAGCACGTTGACACCCAAGGCCAAGAAGATGGCAGAAATTATATTGATATTTACAAGGGAATTTTCAGGAAGATGTGGACAACTACAGACTGGTAAGCTTGACTTTTCTACAGTGCAAATATATTGAAAGTATAATAGAGAACAAAATTAATGAGTAACATGAAAAAAATATTCAACACAAATAAATGGACAGCATAAATAAATGCAACATGGCTTTGTAAAGTACAGTCCTGTTTCATAAACCCATGAAAGTTGTTTGAAAGGCTCAAGAAGCAGGCAAGAATGCTCTGATTGGTCTTAGCCTGGACTTCAAAAAATAAAGAGTTTATAAAATGTCAAAATCATTTAGAAAAATTTAGAAAACCGTATGTTAAGTAGCCAAATTCCAGAATACTACAAAAGAGTTTTAAGCTTGATGTTTAAAAGTTTCTTTTTTTAAAAAAGCTTTTAGAGATCAAAAAGTATTTGGCTGTATTAAGGTCTGTTGAAGTAATGTTTTCTTGCTACCTTTTTTTCCTCATTTCAAGTTCATCTTTTTATTTTATGCTAGCAAAGTGTGTAATGTAAAAAAATTAGTAAAAATATTAATAAAATAATAAATAAACTACTTATAAGGCTAGAAACTGCAAGGCAATGAAAGCCCATTCCCATCTTCTTTCTGTATTTTTTACTGTGAGATCAATTAGAACATCACCTAATGAGTAACAACAAAAAACCTGCACATATTAAAGAGGAATATACCTATAGTGTGTTTTCTTTCAGAGAGGTATTGGCACTACATTACTAGCTGTCAATTTTAAAAGAAATTAGTTAAATAGGAATATAGGTAACAGGACCACAACCTTGACCACGCTGTCTTAAACAAAACACATTCCCCTGGGAAAGATCTTTCAGATTTGGGTCTTCTTTAAAGTTATAAATAAGAAATATTTATATTTCCTCAGTTTTTCTTCTTTGAACAACCCACTTGGAAAGCTGCTAGATCGATAATCTGGGGCTTTAACTGTCATGGTGAATTCTTCATCTTTGTAGTGCCTGTCAGAACAATCCTTATGACACTTCTCACTGAAATCTGTTATTTCCTTAATTGTATAAAATTTGATTCTGTATTTATGTCTCAGTATTTTAGAAACATAAATGGAAAACATGACTTAGTCAACTTACACTTTATTTTCTTCAAATAAATCTAAACAAAACCTTTGTATTACTCCTGAAACCCGATTCTGTGCATGTACTCTAAGAGTTACTCTAATATCGTTTGTTAGTGCCAAAGCATCACTCGAACATTAGGTAACAAAAAGCAGTGCTAATCCCACAAAAAGAAACTACAAATACTAGAAGATAAATAACAAGAAAATCCTTAGACTTACCTACATTCAAACCCCACACAAGAAAAATGTTAAAACCACCTAAGGTGCTTATTCCATTTTTCAAAAATGGACTGAACAAAACATTCCAGTAATTGTCTTAACAGCACCCAATAGAGAAGAAATCAGGACTCTCCTGTTGCACAACCAAGCATTTTTGGACACTGAAAAAAAGCTCCTCATATTCAATATTTGCCTGTCATGGCCTTTACAGTCTTGTTCAGACCACGAAGCCTTGTAGCCCAGTTACTTTTGCTAGTAACAGGCTACAAGCTTTCTATTAAGATAACACCACATGCTTCCAGACATGTCAGGCTTTATCGAGACTTGACTTGCCTGCCCAGAGCTCTGTTTTGGCTTATTTAGCTGAAACAGGATTTGTATAGTAACATAATGAGTATCACCCCACTAGTTTTAGATTTTCCTTGGCCTCGTACAAGTTTGTGCCACAAAGTTTACTGTTACATAAATTTCTATAACTAGCAGATAGCAATATGACCCTAAATAAAATTCATCATAGAGAAGTAGAGGCATGGGATTCGAGCAGAGACATATGTTAGCACTAATGAGAGTAATTTGACTAGAACATTAAGATTTTATTTAGACTAACAATAACTTCTTATCTTTCAATATAAAGTGTATTCTTTAAGTTCACAAACTGCACGAGTTGTAGTGTCACAACATGGTGAAGAATCTGATCAGCCTCGTCTGTAATTTGGATGCAACAAATGGTAGAAAATGCAAGCAACCAAAACAGTTAAGATATAGTGCACCAACATTTTACACTATAATATTCTTTTATTATCTAAGTATGGGCTGTATCTTTTATTCTTAAACCTTTTTGTTTTGGATTGGGTCCAACTTTACCAAGCCATCTACTTTGCATTTTAATTCATCAGCCACGATGGAAATTTTTGCTTCCCCTAATTTTGAGCTTATTTAGTTGAAACCTGTTATACCATCACCAATTTAACTCTCTGGAGTACTGAGTCTTTCATTCAATTGCATTTTCTTGATTCAATTAGCTCTGCCATTCATAACCAGTAATTCAGTACACTGACAGATGCCATAAACACCTGTACTCCTGTTAGCATCAGTGAGGCATATCAACAATTGTAGACATCACTGGACAACACTGTCATACAGTCAGTAATAAAGTACAGTGCTGCAAGGCTATATTTACATTTTAAATAGAGTCAAAAACTCCATTTGTTTGTTTACATCAGAATTGGCATTTATCACACTTGATTTAAACTATCAGTGAGGAGGCAACTAGAGACTGAACACAGTAAACCAATGTGAAAATCCTGATCAAGAACAACCTATAGTTTTCTCTTTGAGACAACAATGCAATTTAGATGAAAGTATCTCTACAGATGTAATTGCTGCCCAAAAAATGGTATTTTATTTTGTCAAATCAACAAGGTACATGTGCACGTGTTAATAAAATAGAAAAGAGACAAGATATGACAATGAAAAGCAAGAAACACATCAGTAAAAAGTACTGTTATTCTAGGACTTCAGTTGAATTTGCTTAAGTGGGAATTCAAATACAGTTCCTAACTAGAACATACTTCAGCTTTCCTGGAATAAACATGATGAAGATCTACTGGATTACGTTAGCAACTTATTTCTATAGGAATACAAAGACAAAGTAATAATCCAAGTTCTTAACAGAAGTCTACAAAAAGCAGAATGAGAAAAGGTTACACAAGACAAAGCAAATACCAATCTAAGCAAGGCATTGCTTAAACACCTACCTTGGAGTGATTTGCTTCACAAAAAAAAAAATATAAAAAACTTAAAAATACTAATGATGAAGACAACAGCAAGAACATGTTACTAGATCACAAACATTTAAAACATGCTCCAAATGAAACTACTATTGAATATCTAGCAGCTAGCATATAATACTTAAACCACACACGATTGCAGTAATTTGAAATTAGTTCATCCACATAGAAGTGGACTGCAAAAAGATAGATCCATTTAGCAAACCTAAAACCCACAAGGAAAAAATGTGTCAAATTCTATCAAGAGAAGGAAACAAGCTTGTCAACATTTTAGGAACACTGCAGACTGGAAAGTTAGATTTTGGGGGAACACGCCAAACCCAAGAGAAAAAAAAATACATCTCTTAAACTCGATGTACAGCATCTGAGTGGTTTAAGAGGCAGTTTTAACCAGTAACCCAGGGAAGATTCAAGAACAAAGAAACTTTTTGCTATCCTAACATTGCAGTTAGAAAACCAGTATATTAAAATTACCCCACGTAAGTCAATTTTTAAAAAGTAGTAAGCTTAGTTCAGTTTCTGTCTGCATAAGGCACAGGAATAGCCTCAAACAGAATTCTCAAGACTTTTCCAAGACAATGCAGTTCAAGCTTCAGATATCTGCATTTAGATGCCTATATGCAGACAGATATCTATATGTAGATATATACATAGCTAAACTCCCGTTCTTGTTTATCAGTAGTCTACTAGATTCTTCTTTAAAGCTCTTCTTCAAGATTCTAGATTCTAAAAGATATCCTTTACAACACACGTGGAGTGACCAAGGCACTCTAGGATCCACTGTATGTACTGACTAGGGACCAAATCCATCAACTTAAACATGAACACATAACAGACATCGCACACAGCATTACACCTGCTGCTGTATGTCCCACCCGGGTTACAAATGCCACCCCAGAAGGGTGGGAATCTCCTAAGGGAACCATGTCATACCTACAAAGACATCTGAAATTACACTTGAAGTTCATGTGTAGGCAACCAAATTGAACCTTGGACTTCCATTGGTTGCATGAGACTTTAGACATCTAGCTCAAACACTTGATGGGTTGCCTTACTGGTAGACTAAATCCTATTCAGTGTCATCTAAAGAGAAGGATCTGCCACTTACTTAGGAAGCTCATTTGTTCCCAATCTACAAAGTTTTAAATAAGTCTGATATTTTACCTCCATCTGTGTCTACTTGTTTAGAAAGTCTCAACTACAAAAACGTCACAGAAAAACAAGAAGTGTGTCATACTTTTTTTTAATTACAAAGATAGAGTTATGTGACTGTTGTTTAGAAATATCCGATTATGACTTGCCCATCTTAAAGTAGTGCTAAATCTGTTTAACAACATCCTTAAAAAATGCTGAGCATTCAACAACAGAATGGTATTTAGAGTTCTAAAATTACCAGAAAGCACTACTGACTTCATAACAATGACTTTGTTTCCAGCTACTAGAGTGTGGCTACTAATCAAAGAAATGCAGTAGAAATAACAGATTTGGTAATTACTTCCACAAAAAGAGACCATGTAGTCTAGAATGCAGACCAAAGAGAAAACAGAGTCCAAAGTGTTGTAAGAACTAATTAAGGGACAAAGGAAGCTACAAATAAGTAATTACTTTCTTCAACTGCTTGTCTCTACGTACATTCATACTACACACAATTCCAAGGAGTATCTACTTGTAATTATTTGTCTTCAATGTTCCTAATTAAGAAAAAATTGAACAACAATTAACTCAAATATAACATCATTCCTTGACAATTCTCAAAGTATGTAACGCTTAAGGAAAATGCCTGTGATGCTCCAGTTGACAGCTCTATAAACATCAACTCCTGAGACACAGCACAGTCAGTCACTGCTTGCACTCCAGATGAGTGGGCCCTAACTGCATTCTTCCACACTCAATTACCTTGGATAAGATTCTGTAAACAGACTGACAGCCTTTCAAATTTTCAGCCATGGACACAAGGTGGGAAAGCTGTGTCCATAACAAAAAAGATGTCTCATCTTCAATAAATGAAGAGATACTTCTGCTGAAGTAGTATAAGGTTTATTGAAGATAGGTTAATTAGCTTCCTAGGAAGGCAGAACTCATTGTGAGCAAAACATTCTGGGCAAATGGTCTACATCTAAAACCAATTCACAAAGAGCTGTAGATTTTGTAAGTGCAGGTATTTTGTCAGTCTGCCCTTGAGAAGATGTGTGAAGCAGTGCAATTACTTTAGGCTCTAACAGTGGAAGGCATATGGTAATACACATCTCTCTAGTGTACCTTTTAAAATTTTGTTGTGGTGCTAAGGACTGCAGTTTCTAAGTACTCTTTCCTGAGGGGCACCTCTAACCCAGACAGTAATTGCATCTTGAGAGTATCCTGCTGTTTACAACAGGCATGCAGTGAAGGCGTGTAGCACCACTTTCCTTTCTTCAGGGAAAAGCCAAGAGCACATCTTTCACTTCACTTGGCAGTCTAGTTAGATGTTTCCTTCCCTTCTTTATCCATGAAGGACTGCAGCTAAGTATAGTCTATCATGTTAGTTTTAAGAGGGCTTTCAGGTCTGCGAGTATATTCCTTTTGGAATGCTTTAACACCCTGCTGCCACGTGGTAGGGAAATCTACAATACTTGATTTTGTATGCTTACCCAAGAGATGGGCATATATTGATGGATACACACACATTGTTTTCAGTAGGGAAGAAATTTGCATGGATGATGATTCAGTTCACCTAAAAAGTCAAAATTTTGAATGCTTTCCTCCGTGAGGAACTAGACCCATGAGATCAGATATATTCGGCTAAGTGAGAAATTACAACTTCAAATTCTAATCTTATGCCATTCTAACCAGTGATGTCTATCAAGTTATAGGATGCATTTTCTGAGGTTTCGACAGTCTGTACTTTAAACATTTTTCCCAGCTGAAGACCAGACAGAACATACCTGGTCCTTTCCTGGTGGAAAATGTCAGGTACCTCTCAGTAGCTCAGAGCAGCTTTTTCCTTTCCCAGATGAGACTATCAATGCTAACTATGCGGCAATTATTGTATCATATTTTGCTCATTTGAGTAAGAGGAACTGCAGTAAGATTTTCTACTTCACTTGTCTCACTCCTACTGCAAGTACACATTTGTAGAAAATTGTAAAGATATGTTTAGTTAGATATATCTTATCTCATATTTAGTTATGTTCTGATTGTTAGTATTAAACTGGCTGTTGATTTGGCTGTGGTACAGACATTATATTGATGTTCATCAATTATTTACCCTTGTTAATGATAAGAAGTTCTTAGCAATGACTGAGTTGTACCATCCACAAGCATGTATATTTACATGGATCTCAAATACTTATTATCAGTCTCTACATTTAGATAAGGTGAGTTTTGCTCTGATTCATCCTATTACATACACTGTTATGGAAAGGATCTCATTACCAACCAGGAATCATGAAGTGATGCAGCTAACCAATACATCACAGGCCATACCATCTCATATCCTCATATTATCAGATGAGAAGGAAAGATTAAATGGATTCCCTGACAACTGAAAACACTGAGAGACTAATGCTACTGATGAATAGATAAGACCTTTTACTTCGTCACAAAAACACTTTTCCTAGGATGGCATGAAACACCTGCAGGTTTCCACAGGGATGATCAGTGATCACTTTTCAGGAACTTAATTGGAAAAGAAAGAATTGCACCTCTGCTTCAACATTTTACCTCTTCTCAGTCGTAAGTGGAAAATTAGAAGGAACTGGCATCTGCAACTAGAACTGTAAAGATGTAGGACAGCACTCCTCCATTAGTTAAACTGCTTGATAAGGAACAGTGAAAGATGTTGATTAGGGTAGAAGCATTAATTTAATTCTACAAGAAGAATGAGAAGAATTGGACTGCACAATTTTTTGTTGTTTTAATCATTGTCTCAAATATATCAAAATGGGTTCTGTCAGAAGAGCTATATTTCCTGCCGCTGTGACTTGAACAACCAAAGTACCAGGTTTTATCAGCCATCCTCAGAAGTATACAAAGTACCAGACAGCCTTGTATGCATTTTCTTGAACACAGGCTTAAGACATTAAACTACATTTACTTTAACAAAACCAGAAATTCAATGTTACTCCTGGCTGCAGGTATATTCTCAAACTAAGATCACTAATTTTGTCTTAAACCAAAAACATTTAACTATGCTTTCCACAATTTTGGATATTTTGAAAGGTAAGAGGGAGGATATCCTTGGCTTTCAACCAATGCAAAAAGTAGATACATAGAGCTTACACTAAAAATACAAAGTCATCATACTGATGCCTTTTAATATATTCAGCCTTCAAGTAACAGAAATGTTAGTCAATTCAAAATTGAAAAGGTCAGTTGTTATGTCCAATTGAACTGCCACAGAGCAAGCTTACATATACCAAGCAGAAAATCAATGCAAGTATGCCAAGTAACAGACAACTGTAAACTTTTGTCTCATTAAAACACTGTCAAATTAACCATCAGGTCAACAACATTGTTATAGAAGTTTACAACTGATTCACATGAAGAACCTTGATTTTTCTGGTCTTAAAAAAAAATAATAAAGGAATCTAGCAACCATTGTTGTAGTCTGAAAAAGAAAAGAAGCTTTTTAGCAGAAAGAATGTGTTCAAATAGAAGTTTAATTAAACAAAAAAAGATAAGAGAACTTTTAATGAAAGTTTCCATGTCTACCTAATATACAGCAAACGAAACCATAGAGTGTTACCTGTTTTCAGGAAATTTAGGGTAACACTCTCAGAAAAGCCAAATTAATATATTTAGCTTAAGTATATCAATTGTAACACTTAGAGGAAATTCTTGGTTTTAATAGTGCTATTTACCAGAGGATAACAAAATATTAAATAGAGGTATAGCACAATCATGAGAAGGCATAACTGGTAGAAAAGTACTTGTTTAATATCTGAAGAATAGTCCTAGAAAAATAAAAGTTGTTACTGCACAGTTAACAACTCAGCTGAAGTTTTATTCACTGATTCTGTTATCTCCTCAGTGCCATCTCGCTAATGGAGTTGAGCATTGCTGTGAAAAGGAAGAAAGCACCTGTGTTTATAAGAAAGATCTAAGTGGTTAGAGATAATCAGTTATGACCTTTTTTTCCTTCATTTCAAATGCCTCAACTGCCATTAATATTGCTATCTACCTATTTCTTAAAGGGGCTGCTTACCAACAACTCTTCACAAGGGATTAAAATTTCTGAAGCTTATTCCCAAATATTGATCCACAAGAGCTACTATCTGTTCACCTTCAGTTTAGTCTGCAAGGCATATTTATAGATTTAGAGATTTAGATTTACTGACTTTTTCAAAAGGGGGAAATGGGCAAAATGCCCATTTGGGTACACATCATGGGTAAAGGGAGAAGTACATAGGATTAATTTAGTTTATTTACTGCTTCAAATAAAGAAAGGGCATTTTTGAGGCATTTTTCACATGCTTTTTGAACTGTATAGAAAAAGGAGTTATAGACAGCTTATTTTCCCTTATTAAATCTACACACATGCAAACACATGCAGTTCCTGAAAATTCAGGATCACATTTGAAAGCTTAACAGTCAAAACAAAGTGCTGTTAATTTCAGGACTCTGAATACCTATAAACTAGTAAAGAATAGCCAGAAGTACTGCTCTTCATGGTATTAAAATTTAAGCATCTCTAAATTTAAGCATCTCTAAAATTTAAGTGCTGAACCTGGAACTTCTCAAACCCTTATATGCTCTATAGAGAATATAGGCTTCTAAATTATCTTAAGTTAGATACAATATCCTGAAACTGGAAAACATAATTTCCATGATTTAAAGCATTTCTCCCTATTGAATCAAAATATTTTTTAACTTTTTATGACATTTATATTCTTGCCAAAGAAAGAATAAAAATGTCCAACTAATATAAAGACATACTGAACTATCATTATTCAATATTAAAACTAATTTCTGCATTTATTTTTTTTTAAATTCTTTGACTGAGTATACTTATAAATAAAATTTTCTTAATACATAACATATATAAATCTTTTGCCTTATTAATTATACTAAAATAATAAAAATAAGCATAACAGAGAATCAAACTTTTCATACTTTTTTTTCAGGTTGATCAAATAAGAATTAATTATTTTACTTATATTATGACCCAATATAAAAGTAAACCAAGCAAGTAAAACAAGTAAACCAAGGACTAAAAAACATGCAAACAAAAAAAAAAGTCCCAGATGCACTGAGCCAACTATATTGTCCTGAAAGTGTGACATGCCCAAGCTTGCACACCTGGTCCAAAGTCATATTGCCTACTATCTCAACTATGCTAAAATATGGAGCAAAAAAAATCATACTGAATAGGAACTTGTTAACTAAACATCATTCACCTTGAAATCTAAATGAAATAGAGACTCCAGAAAACAGAAATATTTGAGACCATATATTTAAATTTAAGACTGAAGAACTGCAATAATCCTTCCAAAAACTCCTAAAGTAAGGATCTGCTACTGTAAGACATTTCTGTCTAATCTGGAAAACGCAGACTCAAAAGCCTTGGAAATCAGGAAATTTCTTGTCTTATGGTCTACACTTTTCCTTCTGCAGTCCCTTTTCAGTCCCACTAAAACGGGAGCTCAAAGCTTTTTCTCTCTCTCCTTCCTAATCTTAACTGTAGGCTCTGCCTTACACAAAGTCTCCCCAGACACTGCTCAAAGGAAATATTTATTACTCTACAGTTTTCCTTACAGTCCCTTTCTAGCCCCACTCCAGCCTTGCCAACATAAGGTCTCCTTTTTGAACCTTAGTACACAAATATGAAAAAAAAAAAAAGAGGAAAAAGGTAAAATCATTCTGCACTAAATCAGAATCAACATCATCTACACGAAGTCTATACCAACCTCATACACTTTTAAAAACAAACAACAAATGAAATATAAGAACAAAAAAATATCCTACATTTCTAGCCAATAAAAATTATTGCCGGGGGGGGGAGCCTACTTGACCCTGAAGTTGACTGTCTGAGGCTCCTAAGAAACTTTGACTATCATCATCGGTAATGGAGTGCAGTATGTATTACAGGCATTTAGAAATCTTCAAGGTTGAAGCAAAGGAAGGAACTGGAGAATCCATAAATTCTTTGATTTGATTTTCATTCAACACTTTTAAACTAGTTGTAATAAATCCATGCTAAAATAAACAAACATATACAAGATTTAAAAAAAAAAAGAATTAGAGGATTGTCCTTCGCCCAGTTATCACTTCACCTAGCAAATTACACCACAGCTATGTATTCCTACTGCCAGAAAACTGAGCAGTAATTCAAAGCTGAATTTGTCATATCACAGTAACCGATTCCCACTATGGCTTTGACAGCAAGATTTAAAGAAAGGGGAAAAAAACAATCTTGCTATCAGATCTCTTGCTCAGGACAGAGAACACAGAGATATCTATGCACACTACAGCAACAAACAAACAAAAAAACCCAGAAGGCAACCATTTCTTTGTCAAATCAAAGTAACTGAATTTAACTGACTTTATGCTGGATAGTAATTTTCTGTCTCCTTCATCTTTTGTATGATATTCCTTTGACCTCAGTTTAGCACTTCTAGAATGTTTATTTCAAAATGTACATCAGAAAACAAAGTATTTTGGTAGTGGTTTTTGCAATACTGGGTAAAAAAGACAGACAATTTGTTTATTCAACAAGTTATACCACAAATTAATATCTATACTACTGAAAAAGGTTAGAAAGTTACTTATTCAGAGACTAAAAATAAAAAAAAATAAATAAGTAATCATAATTATAAAAAGCTCTATTCTAGAATGAAGAGGCATGAAATCATATAATAGAAATCTTGAAATGGGAGCACCAATGGATGCCATCCAGAAGGACCTCGACAAGCTGAAGAAATGGGCCCATGTGAACCTCACGAAGTAGAACAAGGCCAAGTGCAAGATCCTGCATTGGGGTTGGGGCAATCACCAAGTACCAGTGCAGGCTGAGCAATGAACGGACAGAGAGCAGCCCCTCAGAGAAGGGCTTGGGGATATTCCTAGATAAAAAAATAGGTATGAGCTAGCAATGTGTGCTTGCAGCCCGGAGAGCAAATCGCATCCTGGGAAGTTGTGGATGTCCCATCCCTGGAAGTGTTCAAGCTCAAGTTGGTCAGGGCTTTGAGCAGCCTAATCTAGTGAAAGATGCCCCCTTCATGGCAGGGGGGTTGGAACTAGGTGATCTTCAAAGGCCCCTTCCAACCCAAACCATCTTATGATTAAAAGACAGAAAGAATAAGAAAGAAGGGACAGTTTTTCAAATGAGAATCCCAGCAGTACTGGCATAATACAACTACAAATGATGCTCGACCTTCAAACATTTCTTTACGGTTAGATTTTCTGTGAGACAGATGAAACAACAGTAGTCTTCACTGTCAGACATGGACTATTTAACACAAAAAGTGACAGTGAAGTAACACAAAGATTTCTTTCAAACTTGAGATTCATCTTTTACCATTTTTGTTACATTGACAAAGAACTGAGAATTATGAAGAGCATTCAGTTCAACCGAATTACATGAAAATGAGTTAAGGCTTAAACTCTTAGATCAATGATTTACAATGACTATTCAAATGCATTAAAATATTTTGTGTCTTTCTACAGTAAACTGTATATCCAGCTAAAACAAACTGAAAATTGAAAATAAGGTGAAATACTTCTTTCCTCAGGCTCTCTGGGTGCACTTTTATGAAATCAAAGTGGGCATAAAGGACATATTTCCTGCTGATTTATACATTAATTATGAAAAAATTGTCTAAAATCCTGCTTTTTTACTATTGATAATCTTTTAAGTTTCAGCAAATATCACCAGAAATGAGCTAATCTTTTTGCATCTGAATATATGACTCACGCTTTATCTTAGAAGGCAGCACAATTTATTCAGCCAGGTCTTACAGACTTTGGGAGTTAGAAATCAGCCAATTAACAAGCAACATCTCTGCATTTCTTAACACTGAATCTTCTCATGATATTATTTTAAAAGATAACATTATAAACAACATTGCAAAATCTGACCCTTATTTGAAACAGTATCTCTCCTCCTTTGTATTGTAATGACCTGGTCAACACAGAAAAATAAGTATTTTTTTTTTACTTGTTGCAAATATTTGGGGAAAAAAAATTTGCTTACTTGCAGTTGAACTGAGTTATCCTGAAGACCTTCTACAATAGGAGAGAATCTATCAACATTCCTTTCCTCTGCTGCTGCTGTTACAGCTTCCAAAATTTTTTCAAGGCTGCAAGAAAAGAAAAGCACTTCCCTCATGAGAGATATTTAAACTCATCGTTCATTTGCTACCTGAAAAGCCATGTCACCAAAGTATTCACTTGCCTCTTGTGCACAAATTTAGGAGGTTTAAGCATTACTTGTTTGCTATGGAGACTTGTTTGCTATGTAGCCAAAGGATGACTTAGGGGATTACAATAGTTAAGATACCTTAAAAGTAATGCTAAACAATTTTAAGCAAAAGAATGGCCACATAACTACTTCCATCTGACCAGTACTTCCACGTGTCAAAAAGAAAACTCTTATTGATAGGGCCATAACAAAAATGACAGACAAAGGTATTTTGAAAACTGGCAATGTAGTACAGATATTACTTTTAAATTTAAGCTGAAAATTTTAGCAGTTCATTCAGGTATAATTTTGAATATCATAAAATTACCTTACTACTTCTGGCTCAATACAGTACTTACATGTTTTCCTCTCCAACAATGCACATTGCAGAAAGGAGTTTAACTATATCTGTCATCATGTTAGTTTGCTTGGGATCAATTGCTTTGATCAGCAACAAAAGACTTCTCTCTTCTCCCAAAATTCTTTCCAATCCATACTAAACAACAAAAAGAGAGTTTTAAGGAGAGTTGGAGGGAATCCAAATGACTATATCAAATATCAAGTAAAAGCCAGCGACAGTTCCCTCAAGTAAATATTTCAAATGACATTTAAGTATGTAAAATACTTGATTAAAAAAATTAAATGAGAGAAAAGTCCAAAAGCAGTCTTTTATTCCATAATAAGGGCATACATCAGCATCAAAAGTTTAAACAACTCTTCGAGTATATTTCCATAGGGAGGAGGTGGCAGGAGAAAGAACTTTAAACCACACCTGACCAACACATCACTTTTCCAAATGGCAAAGGCTTACACCCACTAATGTACATTATCTGATTGAACCATAGTAATTTATATTTCCAGATTTAAAAAAATACCATACCTTATTATTCATGAAGGCTCTCAAACACTGTATAACCTTATGCTGACTCCTCTTCACAAATTTGTCCTGGCTGAATAAATAAAAAGGCGTAGCATAATTAAATGCTGTTTACATATTAAGAAAACTGGCAAATTTATATGAAATCATCCTTACTTTTTTGTCTCAACCAATCTTTCCAAAACGTCCAACAGCAGCCCCAGACCTTCTCGGCCAAAGTTTTCAACCCAGCTAATGAGAAAGCAAAAAGACATTAAAAGAATTGACATTTCAAAGAGTAATTACAATGAATGAAAACTGTCAACATAAATAAAAGCAGTATAATTGGATTATTTTAAAACCCAAAATCAACTCTTTACTTAATAGAAGATCAAGCAGAGCTCTATTCACTGACGCAATTAGATAACCATAAAATAAAAAAGATGTAACAATTACAGTAGTCATTAAATTTAGTAATTTTAATTTTTAAATTAGTAATATACATTATTTGGCACAGAACTTTGATTAAAAATCCTTGCAAAGGAAAATAAGAAAAACAACAATTTCTACTAGGCACTTGTTCTAGGGTCTCCTGGAAAGGTCAGAATATAACTGTAGATGGCAGAGAAGGAAGGAAAAGCCTAAAGGAACTGCAGAATTGGCTGCCTGAGATATTAATCCATACAAATATCTCCAAGTGAACATAACAAAAATTTAACATTTCAGCTATTGCCAAAGCTATCTTTTGGCAAGGTTAAACTTGGTCATTTTGTTTCTACATGAGACAACTGCTTCATAGTCCTGTTTACCATTGCTCAAAACCCCTTGATATCAAATACAAGCAACTGCATGACTGACAGCAGTACTGCAGTCATCCCTTTGATAGTACCTGTTGGTCTTGCTGAAACAATGATGTGTGTTTAACTACCTAACCCTAAAGTTCATGGGCAACACTTATTCATAGCCATAACAGAAGGAATATTTTTCTCTCTGTATTTCATTTTCTGTGTAAGGCATAGACATTTTAAACTTCTAACTTCTAACAAAATCCCACTGGAGGAAGGAGAATTTGGCTGCAGAGGCAACAAAAACACATACACAAGCAGAGAAACTGTAGAGGCTATTCACTCAGGAAATTCCTTTTATAAAGGGTGAAGTTTTAATATACAATTATGGAATAAATTCACAAGTACTTGAATACTCTTCTCTTTCCGTAAGAGGCAGGAATATTTCATAACACCTTTCGTCAACTTTCCATGCTACTGTCCTTGGATCTCTTAATATTGTCTTTGGCCAACAAGACAGAAAATTATTTCATAACGGGCATCTCTTCCATACTTCTTCCACTTTTAAAGTAGTGTATTACTTTTATCTATTAACTGATTACAAAATCATCTCTATTTAGAACAGATATAGTTAGCATGATGAAGATGTAATACTTTTCATCAACTTCATCATCAAAACATGAATTCTATTGTGGGTGTAGTACCAATAGTTTCTGTGCATTCTTTACATTACTAATTAAAAAAAAGCTTAAGCTAAGGAAATCCCTTGCCATGTATTAACAAAATAAAATCTTTTACATAAAAAGGAAGCATCCATCCTGCAGCATCAGAAGTTTAACATCAAGATGTTGATCAGAATTAGTAAAAAAATTACAACGCTCACTTTACTTGCATTATAGCCTCTACTATGTTTTCTTTGTTTTGCCTGTTGTACCATTGTACACAGTGGGTAAAATTTGTCACCACATTTGAATAGTAACCAGAATATTTAGATACTCCTACAATGATGGGACCTTACTAGTGACAAATAATAAGCTATTCTGTTGGAAATAACACAAGGGAGATGCAATAGCTCTTTTGAAATACATAGTTTTTCCAATCCCATCATAGGATGGGATTAAACGGTTCTTTGCATCTGCTAGATACAGAATTGTAATGGACTTAAAAGGAAGAGAAAACCAGATCAGATGCTTTTATGTTTTCCCCCTAAAAGTAAATATGCATGAAAATAGATTTTCTCCTTCCTGGATGGGTGTTTCCTTCTGAAAAAGATTAGGCAAATAACTGTCAATTATTTTTGGTATAACTGGCCATATCTGACCTAAGATGATCCTACTAGCCATTTCTTAGCACTTTCTGTATTAAGACAGAATTGTGTGCAGACACTTTGTCATACATCCAGCAGCTGAGGATGCTGAGAATGATCAAATGCCTAAAATACTGTTGCATTATTACTATCCTTCCCTCTGCAAGGGAATTCCACTAAAGAACAAAGATCACTTACACTATTCAGAACAAACCCTCAGCTTTTTGTCAGTCTGACAAAATACCAAGACATCAGTACCCCTATTCTCAACTTTTTTAAAAATGTCCTCTTCATGAAAAGAGCTAAATCTGTTGAAACTATTATACAAAAGGAGAAGAAATAGTTGTAGATAACTAGTTATCCATAATACTATGTACAGCTAGATCACTGAAACACTTTTGATTAATTGTGTTGGCAACCGTGAGGTAAAAACCACTTATTTACCTGAAGAATAATGACCAAGATCAGTGGATACATTTTCCTTGAGGCTTTCTTTTTATACTGATGGAAAATAAATACTTTTTGCAGTAGTCATAGATATCAACAAATTTTTCTAACTACCGGGACCAAACTACTCAATATCACTTGATTCAGATTTGCTCTGTGAACTAAAAATACATTTTGCCAAAACAACTAATTGAACACTATGTTGTAGAACCAGTTCTTGCACTAGAAACTGTAATGTCAACAAGATTAAAAAGTTAAATTGATTAAAGTATAGTAATTGGAAAAACAGCAAAAAACCCTAAATTATATATTGTCCAATGACAATTGGACAGCTCACAAACATGAAAATTGTCAGGCTAAATCAAACCTAAATTTAATTCTCATTCTGTTAAAAAAAGCATAAATTTATTCTTATGTCTTATACACACACAAAATAGAATTCCAAAGTTTTATCAGTTATTTCTCATTGTTCATATCATATGAAGCAGGAGTTAAAAATAATCATATAATCAGCATTTGTGTGACAAAACAAGTTCTTACTCAAAAGATCTGGCTACTGATAGGAAAATCAAGGTCACCAATATTTGCATCCACTTAATATCAACTGTTGCTATTCACTAGAAAGAAGGGCTCATGGTTTAAAATTGTTTACTCCACAAATTTTTAGTAGAAAGAACAGTGTGCCATTGTTACATTTTTCTTATTTTTGTACACAAGCCCTATAGAAGAACTTAGTTTTTCCCTAAGATTATTTTTAAATGCTCCCTTTAAACCTAGTGGTCTAAATGTAAAAATTGATATCACTGTTAGAGCTGTGATTATTAAAGGGTTAGGTTTTTTAAAAAAAAAAGCACAAGTAAACTAATTTGCTCTCTTCTGTATAAGTAAATCTCAAAGATAGACTAAAAATTACTAGAAGACATCAAGGAAGAAAGCCTAAAGCATACTGGACAGAAGGAGGAGCACACAATTAAATATATATGTTTTCTGGCTAACAAACTTACAACGAGGTGCCTATCGCCTGTTATTGATCACCCTGACAAAGTAAGTTAAAAGATTTAGGAGTTAAGATAATATTTCAGAAATAAAAATGAAAAAAGCTTTTGACTGTTTAGCAGTAGAAAACAAAGCAAACTGCTGTGCAATACATTTGTTTACATTTTCTTAGCATTACCTTGTACAGATCAGTGAAATCTAATGAAAAATAGACCTACAGAAGATACATAAACAATGAAAAAAAAAGAAAAAAAGATACAATCATTCACTAATGCATGCACATTCATTAACTGGAAAACCTTGAAACATGCATATCCACAGATCCATTTATTTTAATTCATTAAGAAATAAGCATGTGATTAATCTTTACAATATGTGTTAATGTTACCTGACAGGATTACTAGTCAAGGACACACGGAGAGATTCTAAACAAGTGACTAGTCTTTCATCTGTTGACCCAGATTTTAATTCCTGAATAAACTCTTGGGGTGAAATCTTTCGACTGTTCTTGAGACTTCCCTGAAATACAGAAAATACATTCATTTTTTTATTTGGTATATACAGAACTTTAATAGATTACTAATGGCTAGCCTTCATTTCTGTTTCTTGAAAAAACAGGGAGAAAAAATAAAAGGATATAATTCAGTTCCAAACCTGTAACTGTTTGTTGTCCATCTACTATATATGCTAAATGCTGACCAAATTTTTATCAATTTATGAACAAATTCATAATCAGGAGACAAAAGCAGCAGGCATCAAATGTAGAAATGTATCATGCACACTCAGTAAAATACAAATTTTGTAATTAATGGATTCACAGAATCATAGAATGGTAGGGGTTGGAAGGGACCTCTGGAGATCATCTAATTCACTCTCCCTGCTAAAGCTAGAGCAAATGGCACAGGATCACATCCAGGCACATTTTGAATGTTTCCACAGAAGGAGACTCCACAACCTCTCTGGACAGCCTGTTCCAGTGTTGTCACCCTCAAAGTAAACAAGCTTTTCCTCATGTTCACATGGAACTTCCAGCTTCTGCCTGTTGCCCTTCGTCCCGTCATTGGGCACCACTGAGAAGAGTGTGGTGCCATCCTCTTGACACCACTCTTTAGATATTTATAAGCATTGATAAGATCGCCTCTCAGTCTTCTCCAGACTAAACAGGGCCAGGTCTCTCAGCCTCCCCTCATAAGAGAGATGCTGTTCACTCATTGCAAACATACTGATTTTCAACACTCAACAAAAGAAAACAAAATCTGAAGAGATCACAGGGCACGTGTCCAGAAGGGTGACTGCAGTCATGTGAGAATAAAGATGGAAGAACCAGTGTACCAGAAGAGTACTCAGTATATTATTGCAACTACTTGAGTTCTTGTAATTAAGGTTGTAAAATGCCCTCATAAAAAACCCTTAAAGGTCCTTCATACAAGGAGTGTATGAGATTCAGATTATGGAAACAGACTAGCTTTGGCTTTAAAGCCTAAAGAAAAAAAAACTTTAAAAAAAATAAAAATAAAAAAATTAAAAATACTTCTTTAGAACCATTGAAGTTCTAAAGATAAATCCCAGCTTCTTGCTTGTTGTATTTGCCATCTGTAAGAATGCAGAGCAACAGAAATAAGACTACTGATGCAATAACATAAGGACACTTACTTAACCTTTCAGCCTTCAAATTTTAATTTTGCCTTTCTTTTTGGGTTTTGCTCTTTTTGGCAGGTGGGGAGGCAAACGGTGAGATGGAGAACAGGGAGATAAAAAGGAAAATGCAATGGCAAATTAATGCAGCACTGCAAAAGTAGTTTTGTGCAAACAAAGTATTTTCTGATCCAAACAATATAGATTGAAAGACACTGACTTCGACTCATTATTATATTTGTGGTGTTAAATGTTGCTTAAAACAAATTCAAGATAATAATGACTCTTCTGAAGGATAGTGTCCATTGTTTTAACAAAGCAACGCTTATACAGAACTAATGAAACTCTACAATTTGCAACTAAAATGGCAAATCTAAGAAGCATTGACCTTATTATTAAAAGGATCCTCCTCCCTTTATTTTTTTTTAAAGTAGCAGCAAAGAAAAGAATTTTAGATGGTGGAAAATAAGAAATACACTCCACTCAATATCCATTTATGACACGAAGGATATATTTTCTATAGAATGAATCAAAATTTAAAAAGTGGCATACAATGGCATATACAACCTATATTCGACTTAATTAAGTGGAAAAACTCCTTTTTGAGAGGAGAAGCACAATTATTCTGCCATGTAGCCTTGAGGAGAGGTACTAAATAATACTTGATTATTTAGTGGCTTGAGTCAGAAGTTGAAAAGAATTAGACTTGCAGTGTACTCATAACTTGAAATTATCCCCTGTAAATGGTGAAGCAGTCTCATTATGTTATTATGCACAGCTTCATACAGAACATGTTTTCTCACTTTGGCAGATGCTCAAAAAGAGTTAAAAAATGTACTTTTTCTGAAGTAGAAGATAACAAAATAGTTTCTAGTAGAGAGATGAGCTTAAAAACTGGGAAGAGTATCTGACAGATGAGACTTCTGTGCTGCCATTCAGAGGGACCTAAACAGGCAGGAGAAATGTGCAGAGGAATTTCAGGGAGTTCCATGACAGAAAATGCTAAATTCTGACCTTTGGGAGAAATAAACCCGTGCACCAACAGGTGTTGGGAACAACCAGCTGGAAAGTAATGTTCATAGGAAAAAAATGGGGGTCCTGGTGGATGACAAGTTGATCACAGGGAAGTGCATGGTCAAAGGGAGGTGGTCCTTCCTGTCAGCTCAGCAGTGGTGAGACCTCTGGAGTACTGTGTCCAGTTCTGGGCTCCTCAGCATGAGAGATACTGGACATATTGGAATGAGTACAGAAAGGGCTGTGGACACAATTAAAGGAGCATCTGTTATACAAGGAGAGGCTGATACAGCTAGGATTGTTTAGCCTCAAGAAGTGAACCCTACTGAGTGAAAGCACAAGACGTGCAAATTGAAATACAGGAAACTAGTTAAACATAACATAAACACAAACTTTCCACTTCTCCCCTTGTTTTGTTTTTTTTTTAACAGTGAGGCTGGTCAAGCACTGGAACAGGTTGCCCAGGCAGACTGTACAGTCTTGTCTATCAGAAATATTAATCATAGAATACCAAGTTGGAAGGGACCCTCCAGGATCATCAAGTCCAACTCCTGTACCTTTGCAGGGAACCCCAGGAGTCACACCATGTGCCTGAGAAGGAATATCATCCAAACACTTCTTGAACTCAGTCAGGCTTGGTGTTGTGACTACTTCCCTGGGGATCTAATGGATCACTTTAAAAAATAGACTAGATAATGTGTTAGACACTGTTCTAGTGATCTAAAGGATTCATTAAAATATGGACTAGATAAGGGGTTGGACAAGATTATTTCCAGAGGCCTCTTACAACTTCAACCATTCCATTCTATTCTACAACTCTGTGATAAGAGAACACTGTAGAGCTATTTGGGGTATACAACCCCTCTGCTTCAACTATACTTCCTCAGACTTGAGAAATGGATGTTCCAGATGCCAAAAAACAGACTACTGCCAGGAACCACCCTGAAAATATAGCAACTTATGCTGTATTTTTAGTACACCACACATAGTACATGGAATATCATTCCAAAAAATGCCTCTGAATTGATGGAGATCCCTATTTGCATAGATATGAGAGTTACTTTCAATAACCACGTTCCACAAAAAAGTAGATGAGATGGCCAGGAAGCAATGAGAGTTAAAAGGATGTAGGTGGTGATGTAGGTAGACGGTTGGACTGGATGATCTTGAAGGTCTCTTCCAACCTCGACGATTCTATGTTTCTGTAAAGGGAGCCTTAGAATTAGAGATCTAGGAAACCCAGAGAAATAAAAAATAAGTAACAATAAATGTTTCTACAGACAAAAAGAAACTCGGTGTTTTCAGTTTTCTTTGATGTTCTGTGTTTAGTTCATAGCCATATAACATTCAAGTTAGAAAGGCCCTACAGAAAGGGAACTTACTTTGTCCTGTTTAGATATTCTCTGGGTCCAAGAGTTAACAGTATATATTGGTAGTGCCAGGAACAGAACACCACCTCCTCAAAAACCAGTTAGTTGACAAACTTATTCCATAAACAATTTACCCCCTTCATCAGGATGGTAACATTGCTTGTGCTTGTAAGAAAGCTCAGCTTCCCTACAGATTTAACCCACCTATATCTAAAGAGGAATGAAAAAACAACTGGGGAGAATCTCTAAGCCAAATGTAGCAGATCCTAAACAAAACAAAAAGCATTCACACATTAAGAACTAAATATTAGACTTGATAAAACATGAAAGGTAAAAGCTAGTTGCCCACGAGTTGCCCAGAATACTACAAATTAACTGGCTAAGGGGAATTGGCAACAGGAGTTTCTGTCTGGTTATTCAAGAGCTTATAGACTGAGAACACCTATCCTGTTACAATAAATCCCCCAAAATTTTAAGACTAAACAATATACACCCTTGAGACAAAATCAGAATTTGAGTTACAGCTGCAATATAAGGAGGAAATTCCTGTTGTGTAACAGGAGATCAAGGCTGTGCCTGTATGCATATACAGTGTATACAGTTCCCCATGCAATCCTGGATCTTCCCAGTTGGTCTGTGCATAGATGAGATAATGGACTGACTAGAGACAAGATGACCAACCAAACTTCTAGCAATCTTCATGAAAAAGTACTTAAATAAATGCTACAGAAGGTCTCCAGCTGGAAATTTCAAAAAGTCCCAGAAACTCTCCTGGCAGCTCCTGCTGTGCACAGACTGGTTGATAAGCACTACTTGTATGCCTAAGCATATGGATTTATATCCTGGGTGGAGTATCTGTCATTTCCAGTGACTTCTCCCAGCAGTTCCTGCTGTAAAGTTGACCAAGCTGGATATAACTAAGATACTTAAAGAGTCAGTAAAACTGCTTTCTTTTGATGCAGAAATGGTCACATAGGACAGTCATGTGGACAGAAAATATAGTAAAGATGGTTAGATGATATTTTGGAAGCAATTTAATATAATCAATAGCAATATGTGCAGTGGAAAGGTCACATGGGACAAGAGCCCAGCCAGATGGTAAGAATTCACTAATATGACATTTCAGAGAGTCTCATCTGACCTATCTGAAGACACTGTCACAAGCAGTGGAGACTTACATCAACATCCAGACAGTAACCAGTCATCCCATTTCACACTCAGTTCCCCACCTGAACATTACCCTATGCAAAAGATGTCAATAAACTGCGCAAATGTCTGTACAATATACTCACAGTACCAAGTACCACTTACTCACAGTTACATCAAGGCTCTGCATAATAAGAATATGATACATCTGCCAGTGCTCAAATAAAATGAGAGCTGCACTTGGTACCAATTGTGAAACTGATTATATTAGCTATATTTCTGCATGGGAAAGCTGCTTAAGTTCAAAACGCTTGAGTTAACTGAGAAACAGGAAATATCTCGAGGCACCAGTGCCTCTAGAAATTTAATTGCTCAGCTGAAGAACAACTGGTCTGTGAGCAGATGCAGTATGAAGTCAGCATTAATTAATTCAGTTAAACCATTACAAGGGAGTAAGATGCACAACAAAAACGAAATCTTGTGAAGAAAACTCGCTTAAAAAACTGATTTTGTGTGTGTTCAACACGAAGAACAGCAAAACTTACCATAAAGTAACATAGCAATGCTGCTTTTATGCCCACTTGAGTATTAAGTCACAACATGGAAATATATTTTTAAAACTTTTGTGGGCCAGAACACCTTTGTATATTTTTATATAGCAGATAAAAACGTGATGCTGTTTCTAACCTCAAATAATCATAATGAATATGAACAGCTACAAAAACACAGAAAATACATTTGATATAATCTCTAACAACAAACAGAACCACACTGCCTTTGGAAGAATTCACATTCACATAATAGCCATTAAACACTACTGTTGCTCTTTTATCGGTTTTTTGATAAATAAAACGTGACACCACAGCAGACAGAATTTCATTCAAGATTTCCAAGCCACGATGTTTTAAACACTATGTAACATAGATCTCCAAGATAATATTTTTAAAGGAAGAAATAAGGTATCATCTAAACACTACAAGAAAACAAGAAAGTACTAGCAGAATACTCTGAAGTACTTGTACAGAATTCTTCCAAGCACACAATTTTTGCTATCATTCACATTTTCAGTAAGTACTACTAGTATGACAAACCCCAAGACTGTTTATTCTTAGCAGTTCTTCTACAGGCAGCCCCTGAACACATTATAACGAGTGATGGCAATACTTACTGATAAACACATACAGATATATATTCAGAAGCAGGTTTTCAGAAGCATGCTTAGAGAGTTTAAAAACTCCCTAAGCAAAGTGGAATGAAAAGAATTAGTATTGTATGATGTACATCAGTAGAATTCTGGTTACTTTTAAGTAACTTTGAGTCCTGAAGCAATAGATTCATTCTAAACATCTCATGCATATGCAGGGTAGATCACAGTATGCTATACATAAATAAGCACCCAAGCATAGCCCAACCAAACCCAGCGTAATCTCTAGATGCATCAGTAACAGAGATGTGCTTTATGGATACTGGAAAGGAGTTCTGTATTTCTAAGAAACAGAAACCCTGATACTGAGGTCAAGTATGAAGTTTTGACTATAGTGGAGTCCACTTTGATCACCAGGGACTGCTTCATTTTCATTGATTGATTAGAGGCGCAGCCTCTCTTCTTCATTGTAATAATTTTATAATGATAACTGCTTTAAATGAAAGCTGCTCAGCACTCTGCATAGCAGTTGTAAATGGAAATATTTGTCTCAACACAATATAGCTTAGTATATCTCCTTAAAGTTTAAGAAGTACAAACTATCAAAAGATCACAGAATCACAGAATGTTAGGGGTTGGAAGGGACCTCGAAAGATTATCTAGTCCAACCCCCCTGCCAAAACAGGACAACCTAGAGCAGATCACACAGGAACACATCCGGTCAGGTTTTGAATGTCTCCAGTGAAGGAGACTCCACAACCTCTCTGGACAGCCTGTTCCAGTGCTCTGTCACTCTCACAGTGAAAAAGTTCTTCCTTATGTTCACCTGGAATCTCCTGTGTTCCAACTTGCACCCTTTCCCCCTTGTCCTATCACTGGACATCACTGAGAAGAGCCTGTCTCCATCCTCCTGACACTCACCCTTTACATATAAACATTAATGAGGTCACCCCTCAGTCTCCTCTTCTGCAAGCTAAAGAGACCCAGCTCCCTCAGCCTCTCCTCATAGGGGAGATGTTCCACTCCCTTACTCATCTTTGTGGCTCTGCACTGGATTCTTTCAAGCAGTTCCTGTATCACTCGTAGAAAGAGAGACCTGAAATGGGGTTAGTTGTATGTAATATTCAGAAGCTATATGGCACTTCAGCTCTTCTGAAAAAGTATGATACTTATCAAGTCTAGGAACACCAAAATTTAGCAAAGTACCCTGGGAATGTAGTGCACTATTCTCTCTAGACTGAGAAGGCACTCAGGCAGTCCAATGCACTTGAGGCATGAAAGAGCATGCCAGGAACAAAGCGTTTGCAGGGGCAAGTGAAGGAGTTTCCCATCCCAGTAGCTCTGGCACTGTGCTGAATTTGTCTGCAGCACTACTGTATCAAACAGCTGAATCTACGCACCACAGAAACAGCCCCTCCCAGTTATACAATAAGCGAATGCCATTTCCAGTAAGGACACAACAGTAGGAAAAGAGTTCAGTAAAGACAAGAGTTTCCCTGCATGAATTATTCTTCAGTGATCTCCCACAGCAGAAAGGGGGACATGTGGGCTGGCAGCTGAGAGAAGAACAGAAAGGAAAAATGCTGTTGGGAGCTTTATGAAAACAAGACAGACAACCATGTGTGGGAACAAATCACTGCCCTGAGGGAGGAAACAGATTTGTCCTCTCCAACAGAGTCCCTTATATGTCTGCTTTGGGCATAGTGTGAGAAGCTCCATTGCAAAAAAACAAGTGAGATGACAACCAAAGACAAAATATTTATTGCAAGTGGCACTCAGAAAGAAGGATTGATGAAACCCACTCTGCTACAGGCTTCAGTTCTTCGCCAGTATTAAGTGCCAGGAGTAGAGAGCTAACATGAAAATCTTTCTCTTGGAGAAGAGTCTTAACATCACCATCATCATGATGCTAAGATTCCAGCAACAGATGTGGATGCAGCCACTCTGCACAGCAAGCTATGTCCTATTATCACATTACTTTCTAGATCAAGCAACTGAGGTCTTAGAATGCATGTGGAGGCTAGGGATGTCAACGTCATATAAACCTTGACATATTCTGGGCTGAGAAACTTAGAGAACGTTGTGAGATTTACTAGTCTAAAGTTTCTTGATTTCCCATGAAATATGTCTAAAAAAGAAAAACAGGCTAGACCTCCTGATCTTCCAGTACTAAGGAACTCTTACGCTGTAGAAGGACTAGTAGGTTCGATAAGCTTATCTTAAATAAAACATGACAGTTTGGTCCTGCACTATGCATCTACTTTCCTAAAACTGCTACATAAGGTACATCATTTAAAATAGACAATAAGATAAATACCTATACCTCATTTCAATTACTATATTTAATGCTTTCTTTTCTCAGTATTTATTTACAATTACATATGGGCAATTTTTTCTGGTATCTTTATATGCACGGAACAGAGAATCAAAGAATCAAATATATGAACTCGAACAATATTAGCACTGCAGCATTTAGTGCTGCAGTCAGTCCCCACTTTGCAAAACCTAGAGTAGGTTTTCTTATGCCAACTTAATCCTTGAACTGCCCTGTACACAACTCCTTGCACTTCTCTAAAACAACAATAATCACAGTAAGTAAAAAATGGACACTAATTGGGTTCATGTACAACTCTTTCATTATCAACTATAACATAGCATCACAACATGAATTCTGTACTGAAGTCAAGTGTGAAAAGGGCTAATCAGTTAAGGAATTATTTTTAAACAGTGCTAGAAAAGAAAAAAGGTTCACAGCACACTTTTCCAAGAAGTTTTCTGCAGAATCTTTCAATCTCCACTAATAGCCATACCTCTACCAAAAAGAAACACTGTTCTGTGTACAGAAGACACACCTCAAGTACAAGTGAATATCTTTGATCACAGCTTGTAAAACAATGAGGTAGCGCCTTTTAAAAACGTTGGTGTCTACGAGAAAAAAGTTACTCAAAAGAATGTAACATGCATGCATCACTTTTTCTCTCCAATAGGAAATAATGTAAACATTAAGTCATTTTTGGTGTACTTCAGAGAAATATACTTACAGACTTCGAAGCAGTACTAATATATTGCATCACCATTTCTTTTTTAGTATTGAAATCCTTTTCCCTCAATGGCATCTTCTTGTCTTCATTCAAATTCATATCTTCCTAGAGTGGGAGGGGGAAAAAAAGTTTTAAATGCCATCCAGCACCATGGTTGTTTAACTAGAAGAGACTGATTTTAAAAAATAAAGACACAAATATACAAACTTGAGCAACTGAAAGCTGTT
Source organism: Aegotheles bennettii (assembly GCA_013398125.1). NCBI lineage: Eukaryota > Metazoa > Chordata > Aves > Caprimulgiformes > Aegothelidae > Aegotheles > Aegotheles bennettii. The sequence goes on along the minus strand of VZRW01003757.1, from coordinate 5,575 downwards.
ATACAAACAACTTTTCATACATTACATGTTCTTTATCCATCTTCCCTAGAAACTCAGACTAAACAACTACTTTATAATGTCAGGATAAACAAGCACATCACAATCATTAGTAGCATAAACTCTTCTTAGAAATCAACTACACTTTCACAGAGACACACTAAGCTACAGAAAAGCATTATTTAACACTTCTTAAAACACATATAAATTTACTTAAACCAGTCTCTTAGAAAGATCTTTTTAATGATACATCCATTTGTTCGATAATTCTATTCCTTAGTTCCCAAACGCTTAATCCTGGGCAGCAGAATCTGCTGCGTCCTGAGAGCAGCTAACAAAATAATAGTCACCTTTGATATAGTTAAGTAGGTTAGGACCAAATTCTTGACAATTTGATCATTAAATCAACACCTTCAACTGTTACCAAAACCCCAACACAATTCATTCATTCCAACATAAACTCAGACGTCAGAAAGAGCAGATGCATAACCACATTCAAAGCCACAGAGCAGCATTGATGTTTCTGACACAGGGGCTCCTACTGTTCCAGCCTAGAAATACTCTAGTCATTGTAATCAGTTCCACATCCATGAGAAATTACATTTCTTATCATGCTGGAAGTATAAATAAATAAACAAACAAAGGCTTTAAGAAATGCTTCAGGCACACACAAGTACGACTTCATACAGCATTATTATGGTCACTCAAGCTTCACAAGAACTACTGGAGTTATTTTCAGCTGAGACTCACAAGATGAATCCCTACCAGCTTTGGCAGGACCAATGCTACAAAAAAAAAAAAAAAACAACACATAGGTAACCATCTCAATATCAAAGCTATTTCAACTACTCAGAAATCAAAGACAAACAGCAAGCAAACTCAGAATCTTAGAATTTTAAGGAAAAAAAAAAGCCTAGAGACCAAAATTTTATACTACATTGAAGTTCAATTCCCTTGTTTTTCATCAGTTTTCATACTGAGTATGAGAGAATCAAGTATGTTTCCTAGAAACACTTAGAGTGTTTTATAAATCTGAGCTGTGAGAAGACGTGGGAGAAAAGGCTTGATCCCGTCAGTTGAACTTACTCAAAGTACAATTAGGGCAATTTTGTGTAGATTCTGGAGTTTTTTCCCCACAAATGTTACTGTTTCCTTTCCTTAAGGACTAGAAAAATTACCTCACTTCAGTCTAGTATGTATTTAAGTTATTACTTATTATTTACTAAATTAGTATTAATTAGTATTTTTATTATATATTTGAAACTACGCAGTGTATTTATAGTATCAGATTTGTGTATTTGATCTTCTATATACACAATATCATTATTTGATAAATTAAGTATCAAATAAGTTCAGGGTGCACGTTGTAAAAAGTTCTTTCATTCAGGCAATAATATTATAGTCTTTTGTTTCCTTGGCAGCTAGCTTGCATATTGCTGTTACTTCCTACATCTGAAATTAAATGCAAAATAACTTTGTCTAAACAAGCTGGAAGAAAGAAGGCCACACATACTGCCATTTTTTCTCTTAGTTCTGTTCTTCAAAATCCTGCACTCCTTTGATCAAAAAATTTACAGAGAAACTGTTTGGCTTATGTCCAAAACAAAATTCTAGCAGCACACAGACACACAGATTCCTGAATATTTTCCAAGTTGCCTCATACTAAATCAAATGTTGGGGATATTATCTTGAAAGGGCATGCTGCATTTCCCAGCTTTTCTTGGATGAAAACAAAACAAGAAACTACTATGATTTACTTAATGATGGGAAACTTGGTGTGATCCAAAAAATGCTGCATGGACTTAAATGTTAATATTAAAACAAGCAAAAAAATTTTTAAAAAGCAGGCTTACATATATTAAAAACATCATTGGGATCATATATTGTATGCCCAGAGATCATTTTATTTCAGGACACATAAAAAAATGGAATTTTTTTTTGTCTGTATACACCATTTGGAAATAAAAGTGAAAGATACTGAAAGTTACCTGTCTCTATCAAAGCTTACAAAAGTCACTGCAGCATTTTTAAGATGAAAAAGAACACATAATCAATCACAAAAAGTAGTCTTTGGTATTTCAAAATCAAAAATCTAAACTAATCATCTGCTCAAAGGAAACGTACACAAAGGCTGTTAAGCATGCTGTTAAATGGTCAGTTGAAAAACTAAAAATTTAAACCAGTTACACAACAAATAAATGTAAATATTTTAAATTTACTGGTCAAGCAGATAGTTATTTATATAACTAGCCAGGACTTCTAAAATTCATGAATGAATTCTGACACTGATACATGGTTTTACAGAATCACAGAATTCTAGGGTTGGAAGGGACCTCGAAGGATCATCTAGTCCAACCCCCCTGCCAGAGCAGGGTCACCTAGAGTACATCACACAGGAACGCATCCAGGCGGGTTTTGAATGTCTCCAGTGAAGGAGACTCCACAACCTCTCTGGGCAGCCTGTTCCAGTGCTCTGTCACTCTCACAGTGAAAAAGTTTCTCCTTACATTCACATGGAACCTCCTATGCTCCAGTTTGCCACCATTGCCCCTTGTCCTATCATTGATCATTACTGTAAAAAGCTTTGCTCCATCGTCCTGACACCAACCCTTTACATATTTTGGGCATAAAGATCTGGGGACTGATAAAAACCATTTAAAATAAGAACAGTAAGGAAGTTACTTTCAATTTACTTCTTCAAATATTTTTTCTACAACAAATTCTTTCAAAGCCAGAAAAATACAACTTTCAATTCTCGACATCTGCTCAAAAATCTTTCTGCCTTATCCAAGACATTTCCCTAGCTTTAAAATAGGAGGTGGGGAGGTGGCGTGGTGCCGACAACAAGTCAGATTGCCAAAAATACTACACTGTTAGTATTTCCTCTATCGTTTCATTTATTCACTTACCTTGTCACGGGTATTTCTCATTTTATGTGATATTTCAGTTTAATTAATTACCTTCTATTTAATGCACAACAACATATTTATGACTATTCTTATTACCAGACAACACATCTCCTGAGGTACACATATGACAAGCAACACTATAAATTACCGAAATCAAGTGCAGCTCGACATTACCAGATGAATATAGTTTTTTCTGCAAGTTCCAATAAATGTCTTTGAAACGCTGTGTCTCAGAATTCCTTGCCACGGGGATAAAATTGTATAGCAACATTAGCTTTAAATGAAAATACATTTTACATGTATTTTTAATAAGGGTAGTTGTATTTTATTTAATACTTAAATTGTATTTTTAAAACCTACATAAACAGAAATATAAGAACACTGAAATCTAAGCAGTCCATTTTAAGTTTCACAAAAATATAAGGCTAGGTATTTCCCAATGTTTTCTGATGATTATCACATCTTCAGTACCTTGCATGCAACATGCCACAGGGTTTTTTCATAGTAACATTGAAATGAATGTATATCCTAACTAAGAGGGAAGAAAAACAAATACATACACCAAAAAAAAAAACAACTTTTCACATTAGCCTGTAGCTAATCAAAAGTTCATTTTACTATTTAAAGCAGTTTTGCACTTCCTTTAGATCTGCTCTCTTGAATTTTCTGAAAAATAACATCTGAACTTAAATAACAAAGAAAAAACAAAGGGCTTGTTTTTCCTGCAAAAAAACATGGAATCATAGAATGGTTTGGGTTGGAAAGAACCTTAGAGATCACCCAGCTCCAACCACCCTGCCATAGGCAGGGATACCTCCCACTAGACCAGGTTGCTCAAAGCTCCATCAACCTGGTCTTCAACACTTCTAGGGAGGGGGCAGCCACAACCTTTCTGGGCAACCTGTGCCAGTGTCTCACCACCCTCACAGGAAAGAGCTTCTTCCTAATATCCAATCTAAATCTACCCTCTTTCAGTTTGAAACTGTTGCCCCTCATCCTATCACTACCTGCCCTTGTAAAAATTCCCTCTCCAGGTTTCCTGTAGGCCCCCTTAAGGTACTGGAAGGCTGCTCTAAGGTCTCCCTGGAGCCTTCTCTTCTCCAGGTTGAACTACCCCAACTCTCTCAGCCTGTCTTCATAGGGGAAGTGCTCCAGTCCTCTGATCATCTTCATGGCCCTCCTCTATCCAACTTCTAATCATATCAAAAAACCCACACAGAATTAAAAAATTTATCAGTACATATATATTCTGTCAGTATGTGCAGTAAAAAGTAATTTCTTTGTTGTTTTTAACAAATGAAACATCATTAAAGGAATTTATTTATACAGATTAGAATTATCCAGCAGTACAACTGGCACATCAGATGTGGCTTACAAAACACTTCAATTCCATTCTTTTATTACTTCTTAAATCATTTAAAGTTATTCCACAGGTGACCAATACCTCTTTGGAAAGTAAGAATCATCATTTTACATGGTTATTTCCCTAGTAGCACTTACAGGAATGAAAGGAGCTAACTCACAGGTAATTATTAGCTTTAACTGTCTCGTTTTAGGAGCTCTTTCATAATTTTTGCCATCAAAACCACACAGGACACTACTGCATAAAAGACTGGGAAAAGGAAGCAGCATGCATCCAGGAAAACCCAAAGTATAATGTAACACGTGCAATGAAACTTCAGAATTTAAAAACTGCTCCCTTCAGTACTACCCAATTGACTATTTTTGTTTTGTGTAAAATTAGCTCTAAAAGCCTGGCTACAACATCCAAATTGTTCACCACTACACCCCCACAAAATCACTTAATTTGATCAGAACAGTAAACTACAGACTACATTATATAATTAGCAATGTAATCTACTGTGACTAAACTAGTTTTATTCCAGTCTATTCAAGTGTGGATAATCTGAAGTCTTCTCTATATTACATGTTACAGCTAAAATAACATTGATAAAATTCCTCGATAAACTACTTTAAATTCTTTGTTATTCAATGAAACTAGGAAATCATTCAGATTATCCAAGATGTCATCATTACTTTAACATATTTTTATAAAGTAGGTATAAAATTGGAATGAATTGCTTCAGGATCATGGATTATACCAGAATCTCTGTGGGATGGTAGAGAAATACAGCTTACGCTTATGTAGCAAAGGGTGTGTGCAGTTAGGCATACCTTCAAGTTTTTTATAAAACTCTCCCATTTCCTAACATTTGAGCAATCGTTCACAGTGAAGTTTCTTAACTGAAGTAAAGTATCCTAGACACTGAGGTATACCAAGAAAAATAGAGCACGTGAGAACAAGTACAAATAAAAAAGTTGATAGCACAGTAAATTAGTCCTCCCTTTCATCAGCTTAACCACTAAAATCCTGAATCCTACCTCTTTGTCACAGCTCTCAACAGCTCTACAAAACCATCTTCAAAACTGAATTAACCTTATCGAGTACTAGAAATTCCATAAAGGTACTTCTTTCATAGCACATATAATTTCCTCCACATCCTAGCCCCTGACAATCCTTTTGTGTTTCAAGAGTTACTTGTTACTTGCTGTGAGGCAAAGACAGAAAACATAATGTAGGCATCACCAGAGTAGACAGCAGGTTGAGGGAAGCAATTCTCCGCCTCTACTTGGCTCTTGTGAGATCCCACTGGGAGGTCTGTGTCCAG
>VZRW01003756.1:29916-72392 GCA_013398125.1 Aegotheles bennettii | reverse complement strand
GATTCTGTGATTCTGTAATGTAATTGTAAATAGTTTCATGTTCAGATTTTTGCATGGTAATGGAAAATAGTTCTTTTAAAGGGAAATAGAAGTGGAAAGTGTCATTAACTCCATGAAAAGATGACAGCACCTTCTTTTTATCTAAGAAAAACAGTATTGCAATTTGGTCTGAAGGTCTAACTGAACTGAGATGTCACACAGACAAGGTAGTACAAAAGGCAATAATTGCAAATTCTAAATTAACTAACTCATCTATGCTTTAAATCCATAATGAAATTTCAGTTCCGTATCCAAAACAGCTTTCTTCATGTTATCATTGACTAACTTGATGGAAAAAAGTATAATGGAATGGTGGTAGAAAAAAAGAATCTACTTTCAATTTCTTTCTCTTCCTTTAGTCCTTCCCTGATCTTACTATGCTTCCATCTGTAAGGAAGCATAGAGCAGGAATAATTAATCATGTTCAATAAGAATTAATGGTTGAAAGTAATGCTGTGATTTGATATTATGCAGCTTAGACTGGGAAAAAAAGGTGTGAGGAAATAAAGCTCTTCCTTATTAGGAAAGCTATTTAATCATCTCGTAGCTTTTCAATGATTATGTCAGAAATACTGGACTGTCTCTTCTAGATAAATGTCAAAAAAGCCTTACTATTAAAAACATTCAAAATCTTGGCAAAGCAAATTTCTGTTGCCTCCTATTCATTTGAAAACAGGAAAGTATGAACAAATACGATGTGTGACAGGAGAAAGAAAAACCGCATTTCTTTCACCTCAGCACAAGAAATAGCTTTCTAACACATGTGAAATGTTCTCCTACTCTTTCCATACCTGGATTGTCTGTTTAGACCTCTGAAATTATATTTACATTGAAAATGAAGAATGGTGAAGACTTGCCTAGGAAAACAGTGGTCTAAGCTAATAAAACTGTGGTGCAGGTCAAAGCATTTGCACAGAAAGACTACACCATTTGATTGAACAGGTACAACTGTGTTGATAGAGCTACACCCATGTAAATATATACTGATTTACTATTAGTTTGCTCAGAGCAAGTGTATCAAACTTCAATCCATTCGGATGCTAGTTCAGAGATTAATCTTCTTCCATTGTCTATGTATTCACAGTACAAGTATGAAGAAGCCCTGGGAAGTCCCATGTTTGTATATGGCTTAACAAAATAGTGCCTATTCTTGGCTCTTACTCACTACTTAGTGAACATGTATAAGAATACTCCCACACTGGGCTGTAAAATAATTTAGTCCAGTAAAATGAGATGCTTGTCCTCCAAAGGACATTCAAAAGACAGTCTCCCATATCTAGGAAAATATTTGTTTTAGTCTTTCAGAATTCTTGCAAAATACTATTCTTTGTAATCCGTTCTACAGGAATATGAGGTCCCAAAGTATAGCTCCCCATTCTTACAGTATCTCTGCTACTTTCTTTAATAAGATATATTGATGTTTCATGAAATACTTTGACAAACTTTCTGATCTATGTATTCTTGAAACTTCACTTTTTGCAATTTTACTTTGTTTGTAAGAACATTTAAAAGAATACAGGTCCTTTGTTCCTTTGAGTTGATCTGCTCCTCCTTTTTACCTCTCACTTGAAAATCATAATCTTGTATTTGTGACATCACAATTAACTAGACATCAGAATTCCATATATAGAATTATAGAACCATAGAATCACAGAATCTTTATGGTTGGAAGAGACCTTCAAGATCATCCAGTCCAACCACCTACCTACATCACTACTAAACCATATCACCCAGCAACACATCCAGATGCCTCTTGAACACCTCCAGGGACAGTGACTCTACCACCTCCCTGGGCAACCTATTCCAATACCTAATCACCCTTACAGTGAAGAAATTTTTCCTAATGTCCAATCTGGATCTCCCCTGCTGCAATTTAAAACTGTTTCCTCTTGTGATTTCACTATGGGCATGACAGAAGAGAATAGAAACATTATGGTTGGAAGGGACCTCCAGGGTCATCAAGTCCAACCTTTATCCCATCATATTCCTAACCATTAGACCATTAGACCATGGCCTCAAGTGCCTCATCAACCCGTTTTTTGAACACCCCCAGGGATGGTGACTCCACCACCCCCCTGGGCAGCCTATTCCAGTGACCAACCACCCTCTCAGTAAAGAACTTCTTCCTAATATCCAACCTAAACTTCCCCTGGCGTAACTTGAGGCCATTTCTACTCTGACTGCCTAAATGTTGATAAAGGGTAACCATTGTTCACAATGTGCCTGAATCAGGATAAAGGTAGTCATGGTTTCCTATTATTTCAAATGTGGCTCTTCAAGGTAGAAAGGAACTTAGATATTTTTTTTCCCAGTGAAAACTCAAACTTTTAAAATATTGTCTGATTTACAGTTATTTAAAATCCATGTTTTATGATTTCCCCAAGCCAAAAAAAAAGACATCCACCCCAAAAAAGTAATTCAGAATTTGTTTTTTTGTTAATTTGTATGTTTACTTTATATGAAAGCTGAACGTCTGATGTAGTAATTGTGCTTCTTACTAAGTAGTAATTTCAATCAATGGATAACAGTTTGCAGCAGCCTGGGATCTGGCCCCGTGCTTTGACTTTGACTTTGCATTTTAGATTAAGTTAAAGTATTAATTTAAATTATGAAGAAAAGAAGATTTGCAGACCTAAGCAATGATTATCAACCACAACATAGTCTGAAAGATTGACAATGCCATCAGCCATCCCTTGTTCAAAGTATTTTATTAATTGTAATTATTATTACTCAGTCAGGCACTTTCAGGTTGCTATATCACAAGTATATTCCTTGACTGAGGACATGACTGCTAAATCTACAAATCAGTATTAGGGAAGAGGTGCACTTACGGCTTGGTTGAGATGTATGAGCATAGCTGCCTGTATGTGACTCCGAAAGCTTAATCAGTTCCAGTAAATCTCTTGCATTCAATTATGGGTCAGTATGTGCTGTTCCTATTGATCGTCTTGTTGGAGAAACCTATTAAATTAGGTACGCTTGTGCAGTTTTGTAGTACTGTACCACAAGCAGAGTAAAGTTTGTGGGAAAATGTAACAGAAATTGGCAAATAATTTGGATAATTCAAGACATAAACAAGATAAATTTATACAGTAAATTGTAATTATACTGTAGTGAAGAAAAACATATATGCTGTAGTTGCTTAAATTTGCTGTATGTTGTACTTAACTTCCCTGACTTTGAAAAGGAGGCCTAGTTTCCTCCAAGTAATGGTCGAGAGAGGTTCTCCTCCCCCTCTATTCTGCCCTAGTGAGGCCACATCTGGAGTGTTGTGTCCAGTTCTGGGCCCCACAGTTCAGGAAGGACATGGAACTGCTTGAGAGAGTCCAGCGCAGAGCCACAAAGATGATTAAGGGAGTGGAACATCTCCCTTATGAGGAAAGGCTGAGGAAGCCGGGTCTCTTTAGCTTGGAGAAAAGGAGACTGAGGGGTGACCTCATCCATGTTTACAAATATGTAAAGGGTGAGGGTCAGGACGATAGAGCAAGCTTTTTACACTGACGACCAATGATAGGACAAGGGGCAATGGATGCAAACTGGAGCATAGGAGGTTCCATGTGAATATCAGGAAAAACTTTTTCACTGTGCGAGTGACGGAGCACTGGAACAGGCTGCCCAGAGAGGTTGTGGAGTCTCCTTCCCTGGAGACATTCAAAACCCGCCTGGATGCGTTCCTGTGTGATGTACTGTAGGTGAACCTGCTCCGGCAGGGGGATTGGACTAGATGATCCTTCGAGGTCCCTTCCAACCCTAGAATTCTGTGATTCTGTGATTCTGTGAATGGAAAGTATTTACTACATTGAGTTGAGGTTTTATTTCAGATAATCTTGCTGGACCTCCTGCTAGGTCTGAAGATCAGCTGTCAACAGAAAGGGATGAATTCATAAAATATATACTCACACTGGTAGAACAGTAGATATAAGCACAGAGGGGTGCATGCTCTGTTTCCAAAGCTGTGTGGAGATACCACCAATGTGCAAGTTAATGTGGTATTGACAGGTGTTAATTGAAACATGCTCAAGAAGAAGCAGAGAGATTGTCTGGCATTACTGGAAACATCTACATGGAACTGAGGCCAGGGGCTGCAGAATGGAAATGTTATGAGGAAAGAGTAAATAACTCATGACAAAGTAGAATAGGTAAGGATGTAGAGCTGCAGCTACTCTGTAACAGTGCAGAATTTTAAAAGGAGTCATAGTAGACTGACCAGAATAAAATCTGTTAGTGACTGCATTTGACATATGAAAAAATGACCTGAGAAAAAGAAATGAGAGTAAATCTGAGCCAATGGACTAGACCCACTTAACAAATTATTTGGAAGGTATCCAAAGAATGATACAGCACAAAAAGAGACATCAATGAGGTCAGTAATAAAAAGGCAATGCAAACACCATTCCAAGGTCTGATACAATAAGCAGCACATCTTCAATCATGAAGGACAACTAGATTCTTCTTTAGCATATGGTTTGCACAGGGTAATTTTAATTCCAGCTTCTTAGTAGAATGTCAAGCATCTTCAGACATGTCATTACCTTTACTGCTGCTATTATTATAAATTTCTTTTAAACCTTTATAAACACAATAAATAAGCCTCTCCTCAGGCTTTAAGTCATAGGCATTAGACATCTTGCAGGCTTTAGCCTTTTGGGTAAGATGTATTACTTTCACATATTTTAAAACAAAAAGAAAATTCAGCAATATCTGATTTCATTAAAATCATTGAAAATAAAGTATTTTATAAAAATATAAGGGAATAAACATGGTTTCCTAATAAGTCTTCAAAAACTTCAAAGATTTAGTCCACAACTCATATCTCATTGGATAAAGACAGAAAATCATAATTTCCACAGTTCAAAAATTTTTCATATTCATTCTACAGAATAATGTTTCTAGGATATAATGTTTAATTGTTTTGTTTCCCAATGATTTTATATTGCTATCATAAGACTTCTTTTCCAAAATGCCAGCATATGTTCATGTTGTAAATGTGGTTCTAAATGTCATAAAAATATTAGAGTATGAAGACTATGAAATCTACCCACTTCTTCCTGATAGAGCATGAAGGCCACAGTAGTTTAATTTTCTTGCCAGTGAAAGCAGTTTATACAATATATAGAGGCTACTTCTGCATGTTATTCAAAAAGAATACAGTTCAAAATTTTAAGTATAAAACATTGGTTCTTCAAGATTAAAAATAAATATTTTGTTTATCTATTGAGTTTAACTACTTTTTCTCTGGAAAAGCATTAAGGGGAATTGAAAGAAACATTCTATGAGTAAAGGCTCCCTGGGAAAAAAGAGCACATGAAAACAATAAGTTTGGAGGTTGTTACAAAGGATACATTAAAAAATTACCTTCAGTGCAATATTGTCATCCTCAAAATTCTCTCTCAGATACAACTCAAATTTGGAAGCTCCCAAAATTCCTGAAAGCGCTACAGTTTCCCAGGCAGCTGAATTTTCACTGCTGATACATGCAGGTTAAGTATCTAAAGATATTCAAGTGTAAGAAACAGAAGCACAGTTATCCAGAATTTATATCTACTTATGGAAATATAAACTCTGAAATCACATGAAGATCCTTTGCCTGACAGTAAGAAAATGTGCAATCATTTCAGTTCAACTTCTAATGCAGACATGTCACTCAGACTGGCTTCACATTTGACATCATCTGACAGTTTTTATTGGCAATTTGACCCTTACCCTTAAAAGTGATCTCTCCAATTCATGGTTCAGGCTTATCAGAAGGGAAATCTCTTCATACCTCTGACAGAGCTCATCTGAGCTCTGACTGTTCCAGGGACATCAGAGGAATTACGCTTCAAGGTTATAAATATAGACACACATATTCAAAGATCTATAAAGATAATTAGAGTGTATATCAATTCAAATGTGATTAAATCAAATAATATAAACAGTATACACATTGAAATTATCTCAGTTTTATTTTGCTGGTTAATAAATTTGTTCATACATCATTATTTTGATTTGCTTCTACCTTGTGATGTTAGATAAACTGACTTCTTTATTCAGGTGTGCAGCACCGTGACATATTAAACCCAGTTTTGACATTTCTAGAAAGAATAATGAAGGTTCATAGGTAGGATATATTTTATCTTTCGTGTGTATTTAGAGTGATACAGCATCCGCGAATTGTTCTACTACATTCACCTTTCACTTCATGTGTTACAAATATGACAGGAGACAGATATTTTCACACATTAATTAGCAATTAAAAACTTATAAAGTCAATTCATAAAGACTTGTCTTATTAAAATGCAAACTATTATTCCAGATTACTTTTAAATAAGAAATGAACAGAAATGCGGAAGACTGACTACTAAACATGCAAGAACTTCTTCAAAAACAATTTGTTGAATATTAATGAACTGAAAATGTCATTTCTGGTCCAATTACTACAAGTAATTAGTTTTTTTTTTTAATTATGGAGGAAGTGGAATTTTAATAAGGTCAATTTTACAATTACAGTTTTGAAAAAATCCTAATTGTATTATCATCATCTTACATAAAAAATGGAATCAACTCAGTAACATTTGTTGAATTTAATGTAAATAAAGAAAAAATACTGTGTTCATTCAATAGGAAGTTACATTTTAATGAGATAAGGGGTTTTTTAAAGATTAAAAATAAATTTTACTTATGTATTATTTATGGTAAAAAAGTCCTGATGCCATTACATTAAAAATATTTTTATATGAATGATTAAAAACACTAACATTAAACTTTTTCTTTTGAAGTATTTACTGTATAACTTAAGTTTACTGAAATCAAAATAATTACTTCCTAATTTGAAGAGAAAACAACATAATTCAGAGTGTATTATATTTCACAGAATCACAGAATAGCTTGAGTTGGAAGGGACCTTAAAGGTCATCTGGTCCAACTCACTGCCATGGGCAGTGACCTCGCCCACTAGCCCAGTTTGCTCAGGGTCACATCCAACCTGGCCTTGAACGTCTCCAGGGACAGAGAAACCACCACCTCTCTGGAGAACCTGTTCCAGTGTTTTACCACCCTCATAGTGAAAAACTTCTTCCATATATCCAACCTAAATCTACCCTCCTTCAGTTTAAAACCATTACCCCTCATCCTATCACAACAGGCTCTGCTATAAAGCCTGTTCACTTCTTTCTTATAGGCCCCCTTTAGGTAATAAAGGTGGTAATAAGGAGATTATTTGAAGATTTTAAATATTTGGAGATTTTAAAACTCAAGGGTCAATACCTTTGCGTGCCTTGCTGTTTGGTGTTTATGTTTGAAAAAATGTCTCCTTACTAAATTCTTTGATTAACTTTAAAAGTTGATTGAAATTCAAGTAATATTCACCTTTAACACAGTGTGAATTTTACTGAACAGATTTAAAATTTAGTCTTGCATTAAGGTAGCCTAGATGCAGCTAGCATTACCATTACAAACTAAATTTTCCTAACTGTGTACAATATCTGCTCTCCTAAGCAAATGCAGACCAACTATTACATATATAAATAGAAATGTAAATCAACAAATTTTTTGCATTGTATACAACTGATCATTCTGTGAAAGGAATGAATACATAGTCAATATATCAGTAAAGACACACCCTGAGATTTGCAAATTTTACTTGAAAATTTTCATTGTTATAGTAAATCATGAGGTCATAAAATTTGTGTAATTGAAGCTGTAATATTATATTAAAAAACCCCAAAACAAAACCCCCCAAAAAACAAAATTGCATAACATTTGATTGATAAGAATCTCTGAATGTCTATATTCTTAAAGGCAGAAAAGAAAAATCCTGTAATCCACACCTAGAAATCTTTAAAATCAGTATTTTTTTTTTAATGTGAGGTACAGTTGCAACTTGTTAGGAGTTAGTAGCTGAAAGATATCCAATAGTTATGGAAAATAAAATACTGATATATTGGTCAAGCAAATATTTGTGATAAAAAGTAGAATAAGGAAAATATTTTAGCTGTTACATTTATAAATAGCATTTCTTCAAAACATTAAATCTTCATAGACGAAATTTTTTACAAGAACCCCAAAACGTTGGTATCATAGAACCATTTTACTGGACATAAGCACATGACTTCTTATTTATTCCCAGTAGATCTAGCAAATTGTTCAAGGGATTTTTTTATTTTTCTTTCTCCTTTACATACACAAAGATTTCTGTTACATATTCCTGTAGTCTTCTTTGGACTAAACTAATCTAGGTCCCTCATTCTTTCTCATATGCCATGTAGTTTAGACTTGTAAGTCATTATTATTTCATTTATTTGGGACTTTAACTGTTCAATTTAAAAATATTTTTTTATTGTAAAGTTGTTTGAAACAATGGCCCAGTTGGGACCTCTATGTTGATAAATAAGATTTATTTTTTTTTACCCTAGATTCTTGTCCTCTGGATATTTTGCAGTAGCAATTATTAATTTGTATCCTATTTATTTCAGACATTTCTTAAATTTTTAGTATGATGATAATCACCAGACATGTCTTCTGAAGTTCTTATCACCTTTCCATATTTAGTATTACCCTTTCTTACACATTACTAATTTAAATACTGAGTTTACCTGGTCCAAAACTGAAATATAGAAATTCATCTAACATATCCTATAACTGCTGCTTACACTTTGAAGTTTTCTCAGTTAATTGCATATCTCCTTCTATTGTATCATCTAGACTGTATTTTAGTTACTTGTTTATGGAAATGTCAAATAAGAAAGTATCAGAAGGCTTATTATCTGGCAAAATATATTACAATCACCCCTTATCCTTCTTTCAGACAAAAAAGGCGTTTCATTTTTTTTTATGATTATATAGAAGCAAAAACTTCTTACTGAAATAAACAACTACTGGGTTAAGAATGTAATAGATCAATATTTCTCTTTAATAAATCAAGGAAATGGATTAAGAAACAAGTCTAAGAATCAGTAGCACATAATCCCAGGATTATGTTCAACATTTGTCTTGCAAAGATAGCATTTTAATTAAAGAAATGTAAACAGTAAATTAACTAAAATAATTTTCTAGTCTGTGTGTGTGTGCATGCATCTGATATCTACACTCATTTATCCAATCTGACGACTTCCTCATTAAAATGAGGATGAGATGTTTTCTCAATTACAGCTCTGATGTCCTCTAACCATAAATGTGAACAAAGTAGAAGCAGCAACATGCTACCACAGCTTAAAACTTGTGCTTTAGTACTTCAGCTGGGTTTAAGAGACATTTCAGTAGCACAAATTTCTAACTTTGTAACTGAAGTCCATCTAGATTTGTAAGTAAAATTTAAAACTATATATCACTTTTTTAATTTACCAGATATTATGGGAAACTGCAGATAAACTGTCCAATAGAGCTGACAGTGCTTACCTGTTGAAGTTCAGCTTTCTAAACAGAGTTCTATACGTCTTTATGGTGCACAGTCAGATAGATTTGATAATAAGGCAACAAAAAGCAGATTTTGAAACAAACTAACAAACATCAAAACAATTTGGATTACTTTTTTTCCTTTAGAAGAAAAGGGAATTGGAAACCCAGTCAGGTTTCTCCTCAGTGACTCCTCATATGTCACGGAGACAACAGCCTACCTAAGGCTTAACTGTCAATGATTGTGTATCTGGGCTTGTTCCAACCAGGCATCTTGATACCATACACAATTAAGAGAAGTTAATAATTTTTAGGTGTCCAGAAATTGCAAAATAAAAGAATCTTTTTTTTATGAAAAGAGCAGAGATTATAGATGGGGTTTTGTGGCCTTGTAGCCCCAGGAATTAAGATGTTTGTGTTTCTTTTACCAGGCCCTAAGATCCCAGGTTTACTGTGGGCTTGTGATGCTTGGAGATTTTTGTAGCTTGTAATAAGAATCATAAAATGGCCAAGTGACTACTGCTTATTTTATTTGAATTTTTGTTGGGCTTGGTATAACTGATATAATAATTGGTTATGTATATATACATAAATATGTGTATATATGTGTATATATTTATCTAAGGTCACAGTTCTTTCTACACTGAAAAACTACTTGCTATTTCTATTTTTATTTAGATATGTATTTACATGTATTTATACACAGGTATGTATTCAGGCACATTCCTTCTGTGTAGAATAAACTATTTGTGACCCTGGAATAAAATGTAACAGAGGTTTAAAGGTGTAGGATGATCATAGAATCATAAACTCATAGAATGGTTTGGGTTGGGAGAGACCTTAAAGTTCATCTCAGTCCAACCCTCCTACCAGGGACAGGGACACCTCCCACTAGACCAGGTTGCTCAAAGCCTCATCCAACCTGGCCTCAATGATCTCAAAGGTCTTGAAAACACTGACACTGGTTAATATAGAGGACTCCTGTGAACAAGTCATTGTTTATTGGTCAGTTATTGGCCATCAAAAGAGTAAAGGCTTGGAAGCTGGGTAAAACCAGTTTGGAGAGGAGAACACGGAATGAAGAACCAGTATCAAACATATGTGAAACACGCCATAGTAAATTCAGATGTAAAGCAGCAAGGTTTTAAGCATGTCAATAAACACAGAAAAGTAGATACAAAGGGAAGGCAATGAAACCATCAGCATCATACCTCCAGTAGAGTACTTGAGATGTTGACGATTCCCTTGAATATGTCCCCATGCACACAGTCTGAAGGCACCACCTCCACACACCATCTTTAGGTGTCAGAAGAGCAGTGGAAACATCACAGGATCATAGAATAACAGGTTGGAACAGTAGAAAATTTTGAAAAACACAGAGAGATCATTTGGGATATACGATGTATGAGGTGATACTGAGAAAACTGAGTTTGTTTAGCCTGGAGAAAATGATGCTAACAGGGGATCTAACTGTCATCTTTCACTGCCTGAATGGGGTTATAGAGAAGGTGTTCAACTAAAATATATCTATTATAATAGTCATATACAATCTTATTTTGAATAATACAAACTCATAACAAAATTATTAGAATACAACCCTTTCCCTAACATAACTTAACCCATATTTATCCATTGTAAATCACGAAAACATTATTAAACATTTTAATTTCCAATAGGAGATGGAGGTATGTTGTGTCATACTCACACTGTTCTTTATTATTCCTATCTCATGTTTAAATCTAGAGAACAGTGATTAGTTTCCTCTATCTAAAGCTTCCAGGCACTTAGAATTATTTTCTGTAATGTAAAATCCCACTGTAGACAACTAACTTCAGCTTTTCCAGTCTAGTTGATTTTGCTAAAAGTCTTTAGAAGATATTCCTGTCTTGTAAAATAATACTGTGATCGAAGAAAGCTAGGTGCACAAGGTGCAGAAGACCACATAGTCTTGCATACTAATGATGAAAAAACTTCTGTGCAGGAACTAGAAAAAGTCTAAAAATATTTGTGATGTTTTATAATTTAATATAAAAAATGACATTAATATAGAGATGCTGATTTGACTATGACAGATCTACAAGATCTTTGTTATCTGTGAAGGTACATTAAGAATCGTAAATTGTTATTTAAAATGCAAAGAAATAAGGAAAACCAACAATGAAGTGCAACAAGCAAACAACAAAAAACCCAACCATGAAACAAACAAAAAAGAAAAAAAAAGCAAACAAAAGAACCTTAATCCTCCCCCTGCCCCCCAAGAAAACATTTGAATTCATTTTAATTTTAATTAATTTATGTGCCTTTATAACAAAAAATACTTGATGTTTTACTGTTCTGGCTGCATTAGTTAAATGCAAAGGCAGTCACTCCTTTAAAATGAGCTGCATATTTAGAAAAATAAAGCAAGTTACAAGAGTATTCCAATATTTTTGTATTAAACATTTTTTAAGTAACTTTTACTAATAGTCATTGACACAATGACTATATATCTAATCTTCCCTGCTTCGTGAACCATGGCAATTTCCCACCTTGCCAAGTAATGGCATTGATGAACTACTACGAGAACATGTGTTATTATCCAGCTGTTCTGCTTTCTAAGTATTATAATGTACAGCAGATGATTGCCAAAACTAGTGGTTGCATTCCTGCTGGGTTAACCTCTTGAATGAATGTGTATATCATTCTAAGCTTGCAATCAATTTATTACTGAGAACATCAGTTGAAAATTATATCCAGGGAAGATTTTTTTTTTTTTTTCATCCTTTGGCAATGGTTAGAAGAAGACCAATCTGAAAGCAAAGCAAAACAAAACAAAGAAAAAGAAAAGAAAACTTGCAGATAAAAGTGTAAGTTATCAGATTTGTTATTGTAGCTGAGCTTTAGAAAAACTTTTTAGTATTATTATTATTATGATTCTAGGAAGTTTTTCCAATGTCTGCCTATTTTCAGAGTGCTTTCATTGTTTTTATTTTCTTATGCTGCTAACAATTCTTTGCATGGTCTGATATGGATTTTAGCAATGATATGTTGTTTTACAATGTTTTATAAAATGTTTTTCAATGTTAAAAATTTTTCTTAGATTAAGACTAAGGTGGAGGGTTTTTTTTTAAGATTTTCTTAAGCATAGATGAGAGAGAATATTTAGGGGAAAAATACATATTGTAGAGACATGCAATATTTAACAGTAACAATGTTGTTAGTAACTTCCACATACTTTAATGCATTTCATAATTTAATGGAAGTTTATTGTAATCCTTAAACAAATCATCAGACAATAAATTAACAGAAAAAGTTATTTTTATAGAAATGCAAAAAGTATATTGTTTTCAGCAATGTATTATTCATAATTCACTAAAGATACTAAACGGGTGATTTATAATGTTATAACATAGAGTTAGGAGGACAAATAGCAAAAAAGTTATTGTTTTACCTCATCCAAAGCAGAGCAATGAAGCTGCTGAAGGGTCTACAGCACAGGTCCTATGAGGAGCAGCTGAAGGAACTGGGGTTGTTTAGTCTGGAGAAAAGGGGGTTGATGCGAGACCTTGTCGCTCTCTACAACTACCTGAAAGGAGGTTGGAGCAAGGTGGGTATTGGTCTCATCTCTAAGTAAAAAGGAAAATGTCTTCACTGAAAAGGTTGTCAGGCACTGGAACAGTGTGCTCAAGGAAGTGGTTGAGTCACCATCCCTGGAGGTTTTTAAAAGATGTGTAGATGTGGTGCTTAGGGACATGCTTTAGTGTTGGCAGTGTGCTAGGTTAACAGTTGGACTTGATGATCCTAAAGGTCTTTTCTAACCAGAACAATTC
Organism: Aegotheles bennettii; assembly: GCA_013398125.1. Taxonomy (NCBI): domain Eukaryota; kingdom Metazoa; phylum Chordata; class Aves; order Caprimulgiformes; family Aegothelidae; genus Aegotheles; species Aegotheles bennettii. The sequence goes on along the minus strand of VZRW01003756.1, from coordinate 59,172 downwards.
TGATTCTATGATACTGTGATTTTATAAGAAATATATTCATTTTCCAAATCATAAAAACCAGAATTCACATCGTCATGCAATATCACATATAGTATTGTCAACCAACATACCCCAAATGTAGTAACAGTGTAGTAATTAAAAAAATTGGACATGTATATATGCTAGTTCAAGCAGTCACTTGCAAGGCAAGGTGGTTAGTGTTACTTTAGCATAACTCATGATGGCAGTGGGGCTGACAGAAGAGTTGCACTGTGATGCTTTTGTGAAAAAAATATTGTGTCTGTGCTCTGTGTTAGACATGAAATATTAAAAGACTGCACTGGAAAGAATATATAAACCCTTGCATTCTTATGTACTTGGTCCAATCAGACATGGGAATTTTGTAAGGTTTTCAAATGTCAAACTGTCTTCATTATAATGAACCATATAATTTATAAATGCCAAAAGCATTGAAGTTTATGACTGAACTTTCCTAGACGACTTATGTGATGTGAGATTACTTTATCTTTGGGGATTTGTTGTTTTCCCTTAAGCTATGCAGTATAAATTAATTAATAGTAATTAATAATGTTTAATTCTGCTGATAACTATCCATTATTTCTTAGGGTCAAGATATGTAAAGTACAGATAGTAATTGTGTTAATGACATTGTTTCAGGCTGCATTTGTAATTAAACTTTAAGCAATGTCTGAAAATGTTTACAATGATTAAAAGAATGTTTGACCTAATGTTTCAGCTTTCTAATGAAATCTTATTTCCTAGAGATTTAATTATAATGTGAATGCATATTCATATCTATCTGTCTAAATGTATTCATATAAAAAAATCCACTGATATACAGTATTATCTTCTTTATCAACGTACCCTTTTACAGCATCAGCAGCAGCTGCTAGCAGTACAAATAAAAACTTAAAATAATATTACACAATTGTAAGCTTATATCTCTCTCACACACATAAAAACAACATATACAGTAATAGCAAACATAGTGGAAATAATTATTTTTTTTTTTTACATCTAGATCTACATTTTTAAGCATGATTCTGGGGGAAAAAAGAAAAGAGCTAATATATGACCTTGAGAAAGATTTTTGACTCACTAAACTAATAGCATGTCCCTTGATAAAATCTTTAACTTGTTAAATTAATGGATACATTCTCATGTCTTAAATCCCAGAATGGATACAGGTTCCTGGGGAACAAGGTGTCCTTACAGTATGTGGGATTGGATAAGTACCCAGGAAGGACAAACAAAGGCTCTATTGTGGATAGAGTAAGAAAGCTGGTATTAGGTTTCAAAATAACTAAAATCCCAGTCATCTCTGAATTTAGATATCTGAGAAAAGGATATAGGTTACAGCCTTTGCTAATTCAGGGTCTATCACTCAGAATTCTCATCTAAGACTATCTTCAGTTCCTTGTTAGAAGAGATGATCAGGGTTCACATTCACTTTTTTTTCATTTTTAAAAATTTAGATAAAACCAGACTACTCACCTTTAATATAACTTTGTGTGTTGAACTATGACTAAGAAGATTAATAGCTAAATCAAGCACATTTCTTTCAGGAGAAAACGGTGGGGACTCCTCAAAATTTTTCTTGTGAAATTAGCAATATGCTCAATGCAGTAGGGACAGAGGAGAAAGTATAGGCTAGTTTAAGCGGCCACCACATTTCTAATTCCACCTTCTCTCGCATTGTTTTTAATCTTTACACAACACTTACATAGTCAGTTGTATTTATGAATCTTCACAAAGTAACAAAAACTTCACAATGTAACAAAAATACACACACACAAAAAAGTATAGTTTCCTTCATTCCCTCCTTCTTTTCCTAGAATGCACAAAAGCATCCAATATCTTTAGAGTTAAGTATAACCTTAGTAAATAATTTCGGTATTTTACATTGCCTCATTACTGCAAACCTGTGTTTTTAAATAAACATATTTATCCAGGACCTTATGTAGTGGGATCTGTCTCTGTTCAATTGGCCAGGGTGAGCCACAACTCAGAGACAGAGTTTGCTTCTTGCTACTCCCCTCCACCCACCTCAGGAAAATGGAAGGGGAATGAGGAATAAAGGCTTAACAGTTTGAAATTAATACTATAACAGATTTAATGAAACAGGGAGGGGGAGTAATAGGTGGGAAAAAGAATAAAAATATATACAAATATATATGACCCGACTCCGGTGACTGCAGATACAAGCTCCTGAAAAGTCCTCCACTGCAAAAGCCGATGGGGAAAAAGGAGTCCAAAGCACCCCCAGCACCTGATGCAGTCGGATCCTGCAGAGCACATGGTGAGCTGGTAACAAAAGGCAGGGCCTTTTCCTCCCTCTGGGCCAGCTCCACAAGGCAATGAGAAGCGAGCAGAAAGGAAAGAGGGGAGGAACTTCATGTCTCCCTGTCTTTATAGAGCTTGGCAGGAAATGGGAGGGAATACCAACACCCCAGACCCCTTCTCACAAAGGGTCCTAAACCCCACCCCTCCCTCTTTGGGTTCTTGCAGCAAAGCCATAAGATTTGCCTGTCCCCTCAAACCATAACAGCATCCCATCTCTTAAATAGTAAAAATCATTAAAACAAGAATATTAAGACAACATTAACCATTAAAGGAGCCTAGTTTATGCAAGGCTCCTAATTTAGATCACAAAATTAAGCAAGATGAATCCTCCAAAGTGCTATCTAAATAAACACGCGAAGTTAAATATTTTCTTCTCTTCAGAGGTTTCTTGGGTTTTTTTTACTTATTTGCCTATAAGAAGATGCCTCAAAGGCAAATAATTCACTTTTAAATTTCTTAATTGCTCTACTAATGAAGAAGATAGAAATCTAGAACAAAAGACAACTGAAAAGGCTGACAGTTTCTCCACTGAAAAGTGAAGGAAGACTGACCATAGTACAGCAAATGAAAACCTAGAAAAATAAAGACAATTAAGGAAAACTTAAGCTGTGTGGGTACAATTTTGATAATATTGTTTTCTTACGTCTATTGCTTTTTCTCTCCCTGTGGTTCTGATCTCATTAACTTTCACTTTTGGACCTCAGAACACGAATCTTTTAATTTTTACATTTCATTATTTTGTCTATTCTCTTTACATAAAATGGATGCGTATCCCAAATTTTCTGAAAGAAGTAGCTGTTGAAGCAAAGTTCCCATGAGTGTGCTAATAAACAGTAAGTTTTAAATACCAAATAAATCTTGCAGACAGAACATGGTTTAGTACCTACTCTGCTCACTCTCCAGTACATTAATAGCCTAATTAACATGGCTAGTGTTCATCATTTAGAGTCATCATTTAGAGTCAGGTAGACTATGGTCTACTTTTATTTAAAAAAAAGGGAAAAAATAGACAGTTATTTTGAAAATAACATTGGAGGGTTTTTTTCAGTGGATGTGTATAGTACGTTTTATTGCTATAGTTGTTGCTCATTGTTTGTACTAAACTGACATCTAAAAGCCATCTTCATGGAGCTGGATCCTGTCACAATGCAGAAACACAGAATAAAAAGACCTTTCCTGGTCCTGGCTTATGTCCTGAATAACTCTATATACACTTTTTCCTGAGGATTCATTATCCTTAAAGCATAACCGATAAGGAGTTCTTTGACTGGAAATTTTACAAATCAGACAATATAATTCTTCTTTGTTTTTCCACATTGAACTACTTCATCAATAACAATGCTGAAATGATGAGAATCAAAGGAATAATTCATCATAACAGTCACTACGCTATTACTGATAAAATTCCATTTTGCCTGACAATATTTGTTGTTTGATAAATCTCATTGGGTAAGATGGTCAAAATACCAACCAATTACAATTGCTAATATATCTTCAGTACAGAATAAAAAGGTAATTGATTTGAATGCTGATGGCTTCACAGATACAGTTAAGGTTAATGTAAAAATCATAGACAGAAAATGAATTTCATAATGAAGTGTGTCATAAAGGAGAAACCAGTATAGAATGTAGTGTATAATAGATGGCAACATTAACCTGGTGAAGGAACATCCAAAGACTTGCTGAATGCCTAGGAGTAGCATCCTAGTTGTTCATTTTAAAGAACTCATTCAATCCATGACCTTGTGTTACTTCAGGGATTAATTCTGAATTAACATTAACCTGTAAGTAAGTGTCATTGAATTGGACACCAGTTAGAATTATTTCAGTAATAGATGTCTAAGCTGTACTAACTTCATATTAAGGTTTTACCATCTGAGCACAGTCAGTGGTAAGCTGGTTTTAAAAACACTTAATTTAAAACCAATTTACTTATTAACTGAGTTACCCACAAATTTGACTAACAAAAGGATTTTGTTCAAACAGCAGGTCAATATAAAAAAGATTGACACAGATATGACCATTTTTCTCTTGGTAAATTTTAAACTGTCAAAGGTCTCCAAAACACAAGTGTCATGGTGACTCCAGTGATGTCAATAATAAAATTCTCATCAGGTTTGCTGATGTCAGTTTTCATGAAGGTTAGACAAATACTTATGACTAATCTTTTAGGTGGGGAAAAATTTTTAGTTCACTCACATTGTAGAGGGGACTGGAAATCACTTTTTTTGTGAAAAACTTGCAGTATCCAGACATGCTTTCATATGTAATCAATCTCAATTTAAAAATTATATCAGTTGCTTATTCACAGTACTCCAGCATGTCATCATTGGAAACTTTCCTCTGATTCACACTTTTTTTCATGACCGAAATATACCTCTTTGTTCTTCTGCCAATCCTGTTCTTCATCCTAGATAGTACGTTTCCCTCTTTTCATATACCGTCTGAAAATCATAGCAGTGTCTTTCCAAAGCTGTTTTTTTTTTAATTTTTCTTATATGAAGGAAGATCCTCATTCTTTTGCTCATTCTTATGACGACCTTCTCTGTGGATCTCATGGAGTAAATTACCAAAAGCAGACAGTGTGTGGTAACCAGCTTCAGAGTAAAACACGTAAATATGAGTATCTATATGAAGGTGAACTAGCTATCTAGCTCCCATTATAGTCAATGAAGATATAGTTAATGCAGTCACTGGGTCCTAACAATTGATTCAACCTAAAGTAAACAATTAAAGCACAAGTCACTCACCTAAAAATTAACAACTAGTGTCATTTGCAAAGTGCTAGAGCATGAAGCATTGCATTCAGCTGCTCTGGAAAGAGCTAGGTCTTTCAGGAGCCCTTATTCACAGTTGCTGGTCTTCATTGGAAGTCTCAAATCCCCTAGAGCATCTCAAATATCAGTAGATACAAATGAATCTTGCCCTTTTTGAGCTAAATTACTCTTTATTGTATCAATCAGCTAGGTGCTCATTATCTACAACATGAGCTTAAAAATTTAGCTATGAAGGAAGCTTCTATGTGGCAGCATCTGAAATCAAATCTCAGTCTGTGAACTGAACCTTTCTAGCATTTTGGGCAACATCTGAGAAATACTTCACTTAATATATATTGAGCTTGAGCTTTTATTTGACTTTTTTATGGCCTTATCATGTTGGTGATTTACAAACACAACAAATGAAAACATTGTTTTTTCTCATGCTTCTTTGTCTTTAATAAGAAAACAAATTCCTTATTAGTGTATTTAATCTGTCCTTACTAAATGCATGACCTTCTATTTCATACTGTAGCATTTTATGTCTGCTATGTGTTTATAGAAAGACACTCCGTTCTTTGATAATACTCCAGTTTTTCCCTCTGATGATAATTCAAATTTCCCATCATTAGCTACTTTTTTTTTTCTCTTTTTTTCTTTTCTTTTTTTTTTTTTTTCTTTTTTTCTAATATTTTTTTGTTTTTTTTCCTGTCACCAAGATCCTAGTCCTCAGTTCCTTATGGGTTAAGCTGTTTTCCATCCGGACTGTAATTTTGGACAGGTTATTCAAATCAAAATGCCAACTTTTTCAGTTGTATCCACTGAACTTTGTGAGGCTTATGTGAGCTATATCTTGCTATACCTTTGTCATGGTTTAACATTGGACTGGCAATTAAAAGAATGACAGATGTGCTCTATTACCCTTCTCCCTTCCCAGAAAGGGAAAGACGGTGAGAGAGGCTTACAGGTTGGAAACTAAACTACACAGTAGTGATGAAAAATAAAATAATGAAATATATACAAATATATACAAAACCAATATCGTGTTCCTCCCCCCTCAGTAATGCTCATGTCATCCCTGAGGCTGCAGTGCAGCCCTGGGAAAGTCCCAGACTGGGCTCCTGAGTCAGTGACAGACAGGAGCTGGAGGCAGAAACACAGTCAGGAATGCGTGAATTGGGATCAAACTCCGATGAATGGATGGAATCCTCCCAGGATGCCGTCCATGAACAAAGAGAGCTTGAACCTCATGATCTCTCAGATTTATACCAAGTATGACGCGTATGGTATGGAATACTTTATTTGGTCAATTTTGGTCATCTGTCCACTCCTCTCCTCTTGTAGAAGGATCATAGGTGTGACCCCTTTCCTCCCTTTTGTTTCCAGAACATAAGATGTTTGGCAGAACCAAGCAGTGGCCTTGGTTCTGCATACCATTCTCCAACCATAACTATAAACATTGAGCGTTATCAATCCTAGAGGCAAACACTGACTGAAAAACATGCAGTTAATTTCATGCAGTTAGCTCAGGAGCTGAAAAACATGCAGTTACCTCAGGAGCAGTGCAAGCTTTGGGAGAGGAGAGAGAAAATTGGATAGCCTCCTTAGAGTAAGTTTTATCACCAGAGGGAAGCCTTTTGGAGGTAAAAGGATTGTTTTTTATGAAGTTCAACATCTGGAACTTCTTTTTCTGTCTGTTTGGGGTTTTTGTGATTTTTTTACTGGAGACCAGAGTAGGCAAACATCATTTGTGTACATGTATATTTCACCCGTGCTCATGTGGTTATTCTGGCATGTCAGCAAGAAATCTGAATGTACATTGAAGAGGAAGTAAAGAAGATGCACTGAGGAGCACCTTGTCATGTAATGCATGTCTTGAAATAACAAGAGTGATTTTGAACATGTACTGTATTGACAGAGGCCTCTCTATATACTCAAAAGAATAATGTCTGTTCATTACTTGCCTTTCAGCATTCAAGGCACCACAATTGTTCTCAGTCTTGCAGTTTGGAATAAAATGGAGTCCAAGATATATTTCAAGGGTGAGTACATTTTGGATTTGAATCACCTAAGTTAATGGGCTGGAGGAGGCTTATGTCTCAGTATACTGAAATCATGTTCATTATTTTTGTGGTCATTTATTCTTATAACAATCTTTGTAACAGCAATGCCCCAAGATCACTTTTCTGTTCATATTCAAAAGATAATTTAGCTAATGAATCATAACAGATTCACTTGAAATTCATACTATATATATTCCATGAACAAATCTGCTTTCACTCTGTTCTATTATGCATGAAAAATGATAGATTAAACCACACCACCACCCTCCAGTTTTTTTTTCTAGAAAGCAATTTTGATTCTGTAAATAAAGCAATATACACTGCTATTGTGTTTTGCCATATTATCAATAGCTATATTGTTCTTTCTACCTAAGTACAGAAGACAACTGAATCTGTTGAAGAAATGTGCAAGTAGACCAAAGAAAATGAGATGTTAAAAAAACATGCAAATTTTTAAATATTCTGTTTGTGTTCAATTAAAAAAAAATATAGTTCACCTATATTTATTTGTGGCTATGTCATGCATTTTTTTTTCCTTGTTACCAGAGTGAACTTTGTTCTGCAACTTAAAAATTGATATGGACATCTCAATAATATAAATGTATTAATATTTGATTACTGGCCTAAATTACACCTTCTTTTCATACATAGAAGAAAGAGATAATTCACTCATTTATCACTAATAAAGTCATTAATAAGTTTCATATCTAGCAATAGCCATATAATTATATTTTTAAAGCTATTAAAAATGATAAATTTATACATAATGGGCTGATATCAATGAAGATAATGACCTGGCATTTCTTCAGATCGTGTGCATATACTACTTGAACTCCTAATCTATAAGGAGTTACTAAAGAAGGAAAGAAAAACATCACTAAGCATCTTGATTTTATTTTACAAAATAATAATTGATTTCTTTGTATTTTTGCTTTAACGTTTAGATACAAGATAAATGCCTTCCAGAACTCACAACTCAAAACATTTAAGAGTCAATTTTGAAAGAAGTTGCTCATCTATTTATTAACTTACATGCATTTAGAGATAACTTGGCAAGGAAAGCATGAGTTTGTACTACATTTATAACTTAGAAATCATGACTAAGAGATCTACCTGCTTAGCGCCACATAAAAAGAAAAAAAAAAAAAGTAAATACCAATGGAGTTTCTAGCAGCCAGGAGGAAGGACTAAACCAGAAAATAGTATTTTAAAAATTATGAAAAATTTTGTTCCTCTCTGAGGAAGATCTTTCCTCAGAAGAATTGTTCCTCTCCTCTCTGAGAAGACATTTAGAAAATAATGGGTCCATTCTGAGCCTCATGACTCAACAAGAGGGTCTCCTTTACCTTTCTGCAACTCCATTCCCTGTGTAAATTATTCTAAATTGATTCCAACCTGATTCTCCCTCTGTATCTTTCCTCCATGTAGTAAGTAGCAGAGTGAACCTTGCCATCAAACTGTGTTAAGTTGCACTATTATCTAAGCACTCACCTGCAACAGGTAGTCACTCCATCATAGGAAAACACTAGGTTGGTCAGGCAGGACTTGCCCTTGGTGAAGCCATGCTGGCTGCCTTGAATCACGTCCCTGTTTCCCATGTGCCTTAGCATGGCTTCTAGGAGGTTTCGTTCTGTGATCTTTCTAGGCAAAGAGGTGAGGCTGGCAAGTTGGTAGTTCCCAGGGTCCTCCTTTCTACCCTTTCTAAAAATTGACGCAATATTTCCCTTTTTCCAATCACCAAGAACTTCATCTGATTGCCATAACATCTTAAATATCATGGAGAGTGGCTTTGCAACTACATCAGCCAATTCCCTCAGGACTCTGAGAACCATCTCATCAGGTTTCATAGACTTCTGTATGTTCAAGTTACTTAGGTGAACCTGATCTTCTCTTAGAGTGGGAGGGAATTTGTTCCTCCAGTCCCTGCCTTGCAGTCCATCCACTCAAGAGGTGTGGGAAGAGAGGTTGCCAGTGAAGACTGAGGCAAAAATGTTGAGCACCTCAGCGTCTCCTCATCCGTTGTTAACAGTTTGTCAGTTAGGCACGCTTTCTTGGACCTTTCTTTTCTGGATGACATACCTGTAGCAGAACTTTTTATTCTTTGCATCCCTTGCCAAGTTCAGCTCCAGCCACACCTTGTCCTTCCTGACCCCACCTCTACGCAACCGGGCAGTGTCCCTATACTTTTCCCAGGATACCTGTCCCTGCTTCTACTGCCCGTACATTTTCTTCTTGTCCTTTGGTTTGACCAGCAGGTCTTGGCTCATCTATGCTGGTCTGTTGCTTTCCTTGCCTGATTTCTTGTACTTGAAGATCAAAAACTCTTGTTCTCTATGTAAAGTGTCCTGCCAGCAATCTGCCAACTTTGTTCTGCTCCCTTGTCCCTGACGACAGTTTCCCAGGAGCTCCTATTGACTAATTCCTTGACCAGCTGAAAGTTTGCTTTCCTAAAATTCAGGATCCTGACTTTACTCTTTGCCTGACTCATATCCTACAGGACTGTAAACTCCACCAGTGCATGATCGCTGCACCCAGGCTACCTTCAGTCTTGACATCACTGATTAGCATGCTTGTGTTGGTGATCATCAGGTCCAGTATCGCATCTACTCTGGTAGGCCTGTCTGTTACCTGGCTAAAGAATTTATCCTCAATGCACTCCAGGAGTCTTGTGGATTACCTTCAACTCACCAAGCTACTTTTCCAGAAGATGCTGGCATGGTTGAAATCTCCTAGCACGACAAGAGCCTGGGAACACACTGCCTCTTGTGGCTGGAGTAAGAAGGTGTCATGAGTAGGCTCCCCTTCATAAAGCAGCCTGTAGTAGACACCAGCCACAAGGTTCCCTTTGTTGCCTCAATCTCTAATTCTTACCCATAAGCTTTCAATCTGCTTGTGGATATTCTTTAGAGGCAGCTCTTCACACTCTATCCATCTCTTGATGTAGAAGGCAACTCTTCTGTACCTCTTTCCTTGTCTGTCCCTTCTGAAAAGCCTGTAGCCTTTGACAGCCTCACTCCAGTCATGGGATTTGTCCCACCAAGTTTCAGTAATGGCAGCTAGGTCACAGCTTTCTAGCAGCACGGTGGTTTCCAACTCCTCCTGCTTGTTGCCCATGATGTGTGCATTGGTGTAGAGGGAACACCTGTCAATTTCTTTGAGGTATTTCATCAATGTTTCCCTCTTGGCTATTACCTCAGCAGGCCCTGGCTCATCTCCTTAAGACTTCAAGTGTGCTGCAGTCTAGCCAGCATATTTCAGAGCAACAGGCTGAGGGCCCTCACTAGCACCCCCTCCCTCTAAACTTGGCATGTCATCCCATCCCACAGCTTGTCACAGGGAAGCCTCATATTATTGCCCTTCCCCTTCAAATCTAGTTCAAAGCTCTGTCAATGAGCTCCACAAGCTCCTGAGCAAAGAACCTCTTCCCCCTTTGAGAAAGGTGAATCCTATCTGATGACAGCAAGCCTGATGCTGTGTAGGCCTTCCCATTATAAAAAAAAAAAACCCAAAATTGCAGTGGTGACACCGGCCACAGAATCATGTATTAATAGACTGGGTCTGTCTGTTTCTTCCAATGATGATGCCTGCAACTGGAAGAGCTGAAAAATTAACTTGTGCTCCAGATTCTCTTACCAACCATCCCAAGGCCCTGAAGTCTCTTTTGATAACCCTTGGATTCTTTATTGCAGCTTCATTGCCAACCACATGGAAGAGCATAAATAGATGAGGAAAAATGTAAAAAAGTAGTAAAGACCATTTATGTGACATCTAATTCAGTGGTCAGGTCTTGAAGGAAACTATAAGAGGCAAAATGCATTTCTTTTTTTTTTTTCATTTTCTTCATGTGATTTCTTATGCTTGAGTTCCATAATCCTTGGTGATTAAGAATATGTTGTACCAGTTTTTCTAACAAGCCAACATTTGTACCAATTAGTTCTACTAGAGCAGAATTCTATTTCTGGATGCACTCAAACATGACAGGTATACTGCTTTGATTTTCTGTGACTTAAATGTAGCATAAACACACTTAAAATAACATCAGAGCAACATTCTGTGTGTTAGTTGTGAATTCCCCTTTTCAGCTGTGTTAATCTTTGTTAAAGATTGTAAGGAGAAATTTTATTTTTGAATGAGAAGAGACTTAACCAATACATCTTAAAGTATAAGATCTTTAACTGATGGTATTTCTTCAAAAGAAGAAGAGTTGTGGAATATTTTAACATGTATCATACCAGGAGTGAACAAATGCATAGAAATAGCATGGCCATTTTAATCTAGCAAACACCTCCACCTATCTCACATACAATTACTTTAAAGGTCTAAACTATACAGTTAATTAAATACGATTTATTTAGTCAATAAAATGCAAATAAAATTTTTTTAAAAAATATTTTCCTAAGTTAATTGTCAACAAATATATATTTGTTTGTATACACATAAAGTCTGTAACTATAGGATTGTACAATTTTTATACTAAATGAAGGATTTTAGTTGCTCTAACCCAACATTCAGGTATACTGACTTCTGGAAGAGAATCCAGAACTTGATTAGACATAGAGTCCCAGGGCCCCAGGTCAGAACCTCATTTTTGCCTTCAAGAGCCTTATACCCTTTTCTGAACACTGGCAAGGCTTTGAGAAAGAGTCCATCAATACACATTCTTATTCCAACTACTTGCCTGGTGATTAAGAGAAAGAAAATTGTTGAAGTGAAATTGTCACTTTTTGTCTAATACTACTCCAGCCATCTAGAAACAAGGTACATTATTATATAGACTTTCAGCAACAACAGTGATCTCAACTCCATTTTTTAGGGGTATGATTGTCTTAAGTATTATGCGTGGTCTCTAAGTGCTTCTGGCACCAGGTCTTTCAGATAACTGATCTCAGGAAAGACCTAATTTCAAGAGCAGAGACAGAACAAGTGAAGCATTTTCATTCAGGATTTTTGAATTTAGGTGTCTTAACTCCACAAGAAATTGGGTTATAGATACCAAGATCCAGATACCAAGATCTAGATACCACCAATCCCCTAATGTCTTTTAATTTATGGTTAATTGCACAGTTTTCAGCTTGTAGCTACTGCCAAAGAAACAACAGTGTAATTATTAATACACTTTCCAAATAAGCAATTTTCTTTTATTTTAGGAGCAGTATATGTATGATCTAAAATATCTGTCTATTTATCTATACTTACGTTTGAGATAGAGATAGAGATAGAGATAGAGATAGAGATAGAGATAGAGATAGAGATAGAGATAGAGATAGATCTTTCATATATTCACACCTGGCAGCAATTGATATCTTCATGTAGTTATTGACATGCATAACTAGTCTTGACATGACCAATTGTTTTGACTACTTATTACAAAAGTAGCTCAGATTTTCTTCAGAAGTTTTACTTATAGGTAATAATAACTATGAAATGCTCCAAATATAAACATATTAAAAATTTCTTATGAAACTCCAACAATTTTATTACCTCTCCACATTACCTTAGTTTATGACATTCTTTTACCAACAGCAGGAACCTTTTTTGTACACAAAAACAAAACTTCACATGGAAAATTGTGTGGGGAGATGCAGAGGAAAAAAACCCACTAGCTTTCCTATAAATCAAAAGACCCAAATTTAAAATTCTTGAGAAAAACAAAGTTTTATTTTTAATTGTGATATGATTCATAGCATTAATATAACAGTTATAAGTAATTAGCTTTACTCTATACCCTGTTAACACATGACAGCATGAATGTTTGTGAACTTGTGGTCATGGAAACAGATTGCACATTGTTACACAGCTGGAAAATAAACATGCTGCAGAGAAGCAAGTATTGTTTTTTCTCTAATTTAGACTTTCATTTGCAAAACACTGGGGTTTTTGTTTGGTTTTGTTTTCTTTTGGGGGTTAAAGAATTAGGTAACTGAATAATACACAAGTAAAATAGCTAGGTAGAGAAAAGTAGAGATTCATATAAAATAATTCAACAAAGTAATATATCTGGAATCTGAGTACTGGTATTTTTAATACAAAGAAGTGGCATTTAACACCTTAAATAATGAAAATATTAAACTATTTGATGATAGTGAAACAGTGGTATTAATACAAAGAACTGAAAATGAGACCAAACAAAATATCTTTAGCAGACATGATAATTCAATGCACTATTGTACTACCAACCAACAAATCTCAGGGGTGTAGCTATTTCCCTTAAGCCGGGGAATAATTAGTTATAAGGCTACCACCCACTGCCCTTATCTCAACCCACGAGTCCCTCATCATGTATTTTCTGCCCTTGTCCAACTGAGAAGGAGGAGTAATAAAGCGGCTTTAGTGGACACCTGGCATGCAGCCACATATCCAGTCAACTCACCACACCTTTATAGTTGATGGAGAGAATGAAATACTTCTGAAGGTGATAGAAAAAGCCTGTACAACAGAAGCAGCTAATAGGAGGATTGACACATATCTGTCTGGGAACAGGTCCTTGCATGAAAATGAAAATTAGATGTCTGTATGCTGGGGAAAACACTGTAGTATAAATTCTGTGGATACCAAATGCAGAAGGTAGAGGAGGATGAGTGGATGTGGCATGACTAGAGGTTGATGAGTTGAGCTCCCAAAAAAAGAACAAGGGAGATAAAGCACGTGGTCATTTTGAACATTTAACGGTTTTATATATATAAAAAAATAATATTTAACATAAAGGCTCTAACATTTTCAGAGGTCAGAAATTCGTAATTTCATATCAGTGCTAAATACTAGGGCTGAGAGAGGCTTTGTTTTTCATTCAGCAAAGGGAAATGGAAAACACATTTATTTATGAAACTTCATTGTCTACTAGCATGTTTTTGGGATAGGATAGCAAGGGCTATTAGACTCAAGCAAGTAGGCCTAGAGCCGAAGATTAAATTACATGTACAGGTATATGAACTACGATGTCATCATGAGTGTGATTTAGTTCTTCACAAACAGATATCTAGCATCATTTGGGATGTGGTAGATCATCAGAGGCATCTCATGTTGTTCACAGAATTTCGCAACCTCTAGGAGATCTGTATCCTTCCAGAATGGCAGCTAGAGGCCAGATGGGACAACCAAGGGAATCTCATATGTTACTAGTTACTGTATTTATATAACTAAATTAAGCCCAGTGTGTCAGCTCTATTTCAGTGAAATCAATATCCTGATAACTTTGTTAGATTGCAAACAAAAGCCATCAGATAGTGCTCCTGAAGATTTAGAAGGATGTCTCTGCCTGTGTGAGTCAGAGAAGATTTTGACAGGAAGCACATAGAGAACGTACAAGTGTATCAGAAGTCTAACCTAGGTAGCGTAGGGGCTGATCAGGGAGAGCCTATTGACTTTAGATATTCATGACAGGAATTAATAATTTTTAATTTATTATTTTGATAGTATTTAGGCCAATGCTTTACATATAAAATAATTTGCCTTTCTGGAGCTGGTAGACTTGTGCTAAGAAAAGTACTCTATAGGGGTCTTAGTTATTTTTGTTGTTGAGCCATATGACTGTTTGAAGATCTGTCATAAAAAATGTGTGTCTGTACTGGAAAAGAAAGGAAGATTAATGCCATATCTAAAAAAAACCCAAATCAACTAACCAGCAAAAACCATATCAAATAATTTTTAAATTACTAGATAAAATCCATTGAGAAATACCTGGAAAAAGTGTCCTAAACAGACATAAAATTAATTAACTTTCAGATTGATATAATGTTACTAAAGCCACTAACTAATTGTACTTCAACTTTCAATTGAATTACATCTAGAAATCTGAAATTACATTTAATGTATTAAGTTTATGCAGCTGTGTTTAGTACTTGTCTTCTGATCTTCAGGAACCTGTTTTCCTAAGGAATATGCAGGCTGAGAATTGGTCTGTATGGTAACCAGCATCAAAAGAATTAATTCTCACCTTACATTGTAAGAATTGTAAGAAGCAAATTCTCTGCTGACATAGCTCCTTTTGAAGTAAATGAAGTAAATGTCACAAAAGAATGTGGCATTTGTTCCAAGTGTATTTTGTGATTGCTTGGACAACACCATTACCTATTTTATTTTAAATATATTCTGTTCTATATCCTGTTTTTCCATATCAGCATAATGTATTACAAAGAATGGTTTACTTTTCCTGGCTAATTTATTCAGTCTTACAGACCACCTTTAGTATATTAGACTTACATTTCATATATTTATTTTTCCACCAGTAATTACATCCTGCCTAATTTTTGTTACTGCCTTGGCACTTATAATGCTCAATATTTCAAAATAAAATAAAATAAAGAACATTTATCCAGTTACACTGAGGGTTGTTCTTATTCTTTAAACAGTGATGTTAACTGATGTATCTATGTGTCTTGGAAGATTTTTAGAACAGTTGTCCCGACTGCTTTTCCAGCATCGTTTTTGTGTGTGTGTTGGTTGTTTTTCCCTGATTGTACAATGTGTTATGAGAGTCAAAGTGTCATTTCATTAGGGGTTAATAGCATTGAGTATTGGCTCCAAACACTATTTAGAGATTATGATCTGTGCTATATATTATATAAATAGCTAATTGTTTAATCTGACATAGTTTATCTATAGGAAGGAAATGGATAAGAAATCTGATCTTTATTTAAATAATAATTTCATTAGAATTTCCCAAACTAATCATCATCTTCTTACACCACACACCTACTTCTGTTAGATACTTACACATTGCAGCAGCAATGTGAATAACAATCTTTGTTGTTTTCTAACTCTGTTTCAATCCACAAGCTATTAAACAAAATTATCTATTAAGTCTTGTAAATCATCAGCTAAGTTTCTAGCACTGCTTTATAAAAATAATGATACTTGTCTTCAGCCCACTCCAGAAATAGTATCTTATCTCTATGATGATTATATATCGTCACCCTAAATGTAAGGCAATTAAGGCAGTTCAGCCAGCAGACACAGAAGTTCCTGGGTTCTGCATCATAATCTTCTAGATCTCTGGGGAACTTTGTCCAAGATCACTGGAGGACTTGTGGGAGGTCTCTGAGGAACATCAGGATGCCTGCTGCTGACAGGGAAGAATTACCATGGTGGTCTGTGACTGCTAAGCTCTAGAAGCTTCTAACAAGCTCTGTGAGCTGTCCTCGATCAAAGGAGTCAGATTTTCTTCCAGCTGACTCCTAATGAAAGATGGCCAGACACCCTTGCAGCAAGTGCAAGGGAGAGAGCCATGTAAGGGGTGGTCTTGAGTACAACTCATGGAGGCAGCTAATGGATGTTGCCTTCTGTGCACAAAGGAGTCAGGAACAATGCTGAGGGTAGTTTATGCTTACTCAGTGATGGTCATGAGATGCTACACAGCAGCCACTGGAGCAGCTGTCCCTATAAACATCAGAGGCTTTGATGCAGTTTCTGGGGGAGGACACAGCTACACAGCACTAGAGCTGTAGGGGGTGTCAGTGGCCTCTTGCTGGGGCAGGGAGGAATACTTGTTTGCGGGAGGTGGACTTCCCGTGCTGCCAAATAAAGGAGCTAGAGGACATCAGCAGACTGTCTCAAGTCTAGTACTACAGAGATTGACTGGATCTTCTCTAAGACCTTGCAGCTTCAAAAGCTCAAGTTCAGAATACTGAGAGGAAGGAAAAAGGATCACAGCCTGGACTTCAAGAGAAACCTGTTTAAGTACCTTCTTGCAATATTATTTACAAATAATATTCATTAAGCTTTGGTTTCCACGTAGATTTTGGATTTTTAAATGTCCTGATGTCATTCTTCTACCTTTATATTTCTGAGCGAATGTTCCCGTAGTGAAATGTATATTAAAAAACAAATGGAGAAAATGTTCACTGGGCTCATAGAAAAAGATAATTAAACTGAGCATATTTCTTTCCAACTGATTTTATTCTCATGTAGAATCTGCCCATACATCTAAATTTTCTATTTTGCCACTAGCTTTTCAACCATAACCTTAAGCAAAGAAATATTGAGATTGTGACCTTCAGAGATATAGGAGGGCTTGGAAAATTTGATGGGCACACTTTGACATGTAGGTTCAGATAATTTAACTTTAAAATGAACTCTATTTAGTTAGGTATTTATAAAAATTAAAATTGAAAATTAAAAATTAATTTCATTATTATTAATTTCACTTTTTAAGGAAGGCTAGGAACATACAGCACTGCATGTTAAATCTTCATGCTATCCACAGCTCTGATTTGGTTGAAAAACAGACTTTAAGGCTGATGTGAATCTAAGATTAAACCCTGATACATATCTGCCCAGTAGCCTGAAACAGTCTGATTTCCCTTATTTGGCATTCATTGATGCTACAGCCCTTGCACATTCTGGAAGGCGTTGATTTCTTACTGAAGAATGGCACAATGTGAGGTCATGCTTTTATCACCTTCTGTACTGGCCTTATTTAACTCATTATTAGCAATCATCTATCTGGTGTTGTCAACTATACATAAGACATCCCCAGGTACTACATTTTGCATATTTTATATCCAAAGTATGTGTGAAAATAGTAAAACAAATTTCATTAAACAGACTCCTATTGGCTGGGGGAAGGTTCAAGAATATAAATTATTCCTTCAGAAGTCACTTTGATTCTGTATTCACAACACTACCTTCATATTTACCTTTAGTGGTAAACAAACCCAACCAAAAAACCAAACAAACCCAAGGGAAAAACAAACCCAACCAAAATCTAGACTATGCTAATTTGGGGCATCATATTTCATCAATTTTAAATGGGATCTACCTTAAAATGAAGACTTTAAGGTAGAAAAGCATGCTTCCTTTAGTCTGACAGAATCAACAGTCGTTTTAGTGCAGTGGCCACCATCAGCAATTCACATGCTTAACTTGTTCTGAATGTCTGAATTATATAGTGCAGAACTAAAGGCAGAATTACCCCCAAAGGGTGCCACTTTAGGAGTCTCTCTCTTTTGGTTGTGGCAAAGTGATTCATAGTTTAAATTAAGAACTTCTAGAACCCTGCAGGGTGAAGCTACTTCATTGGCTTCTGTGATTCTCAGAAGCAATTTTTCTTTCTCTCAGTCTGTGCTGTGAAATCCATGGCAGATACATGCTTTCACAGAGAAACATGAGAACAAAGCCTAAATTGGGACAGCTTTGAGAATAAAATCTAAGGAGGGGAAAGCAAACGTTGCTAGTGTCACATTTGTAAACTATGCAGAAATATTCAGGATCATTTACCTATCCCCCCTACCCCCCCGTTGATTGATTAGCATGTTCATTCCTACTATTCCTTTGCTTTCCATATTCCACCCACAATTAATATAATGTGTTCACTCACCTTATTGGCAACACAGCACTCGTGAAGGTTGATATGTTAGATAAATACTCCATCATTATCATTGGAGAGAAATGGAAAATGTATCTTACAGTGCCATGTTTTGTTATAAACTCCAAAAGAAATTAAGTGAGGCAATTAGAGCTGTTGAATAGTATAGGAATTGTATGTTATTTACCAGATTTGGACTGAGGCAACATCAGAAGTGTATACACAGAGAAGAAAAAAAGTCTCACAAGACTGGAAAAATCTGCCTCCTTTCCCTCCCTCCCTTCCTTGACTTTGTTTTTGTCACTTCTTTGTTACTCTGCAGATCTTCCTTTCTCATCTTCATTTTGCACAGGTGATCATCCTATGGCTTTCTTGAAATGGGGTGAAGTTAAATGAGATCTTTGTTTTTATTATTTTGGTAAACAAATCATCAGACATTAATTTCAGACAAATACATTTCCAACCTCAAGTATTCAAAAACCTTGTACCAGATCTCAGAAAATGATGACATTAAAAAGAGAAATCTAATTATTTTTAAAACAAATATTCCTTGTATTTGTCACCTGATTTTGAAATTTTTGGATGGATTTGAAGCCTGCTTTTCAACTTTTCTACATAAATTTCTTTCTCTTACAGGAAATTTTTTTTAAGAAAGGTAAATGGAGGTAAAGATGGCATCATGGAACTGCATAAACTGAGAGCTGAGGGGAAAAAAAGGAGGTTGTAATCCTAACATATATTTTTCAGAACAACTGGTTTATAGTGCACTTGTGTTTTGTTGTCTTTTCTACATATTCATTATTTCCTGATTCTTTTTATTCTATACCACCCATCTCATAGCATAACTTTCTGCTACTTTTGGTTTCCTTTCTGTTTATTTCTGTCTTCTAACATAACATAAAAATATTTTTAACTTATCTTTGTTTTCAAGCACATGGTCCTCCTTTTCTTTCTGTTGATATCTTACAAACCTTCTCTTTAATTCCACAAAAGGTCTCTCTCTCCCTTGTGCCTACCTGGGCACAAGTCAGCATATGAATTGACATGAATTTTCTGCATTTCAGTGCATGAACTTCAGTTTCTGTTTTTTTTTCTGAAAAAAACACTTCAGGAACACTTCAGGAACACTGGCTGACAGTTCTGTGTGTTTTTCAATCAGAGTAATTACTGAAAAGAATGATAATCATTCCTCCTATTGTTAATGTTTCAGTCATATGAAGCAACTTTCAATAAATTTGTATTGTGATTTATGTTGCTGATTACTGAACTACTATTATTCATCACTTTCCACTCATTATAAAACCATGAGAAAATTATCCTCTGACTAGGTTCTTCCTGGTAAGTAAGAGGTGTTTATGTTTATTAGTTAAGTTTGAAGTGAAAAGTGAAAAAAGTTAATTCTCTGGCATTCTGTGCATTGCTTGTTTTTTCTTGGAAATATGAAGGAAATTAAGTCTGTTATACTATATGCTACCTTCCTTTCAACTTAAAATCACAGTTTCTAATAAACAAAATTGTTGATCTTTTAAGCACTGTGTAAAAAGCATATGCAGAGAATGATAGAAGATAAGATGTTTGACATTTGGTAGTGTTAACAGTTGGATGCAATGATCTTAAGGGTCTTTTTCAACCTAAATGATTCTATGATTCTATATTGACTACTGGTCATGTATTTGGGCCTAAATTCAGTCTAGCTTTAATTTTTTTAACTTGTAGAAACCACTTTTGAAATACTAATGTTATTTCTGAACCATTGTTGCTTTTGTTACACCGTTGCACTACACTAGTCTGCTAGGGAAGCAGACACCACTCCTTTTGCAGTTTGAGCCACAAATATTGATTGGGAAATAAGCAGAACTGTTTTCCTATGGGAATTATATTTCTGTAGCTGCATAATAAACCTTGTATCTACATAATAAACCACTTAGCCCCTGTCCTTTTTCTCTTTTAATGGCTATATGCAGTTTAAGGTGTCATAGGACACAATGCAAGCAAATTCCAACAGGGGATCTCTCTCCACATAGTGATATTTTGAAACATTGCCACCATATGGTACTCTAAACTGTGTTATCTCTAATTGAGTTGTTTGGAAGAAGCAGAGTACAGATTTAAAACAAAAGTTGTGAATTACTTTTTTTTCACATTGTGATTTACAATATATTGCTACCTAAAAACATTTAACATCAAACATCAGACCCCTTTAACTCTCAGATAAATATTTCATTTAAAGTAGTAGCTTTTAATAAAAGACAGACTAGTCAAAATATAGTTATCTACATTTAGTGAAATGGCACTGTTGGACTGAAATATTACCACATTACAATTTGATGAGAATTATGTTGCTACTAAATAGAATATTTTAAAGAGATTCAAAACAAAGCTGTGAAAACTGTGGGGTGTCATAGAACGCTTAACTTGTAACTATACCTCCAAAAGACCTTATCCTTATTCAAGGCCTGGATCATCATTGATAATGTTTCGCTCCAAGGTCTCACTCTTTGTTTGTGAGATTATGTGATGACCCTGTTATTATGATAATTAATTTTTCTGTCTCTGTATAAAATAAATGCCATTTATTATCTCCCAACAAATTTTCTTCAGATACACAAAAATTTAAAAAATTAGTAATCAAAATCTTGTTTTTGGTCTTGTTTTTTTTCCAATATGCTTATAAAAAAATTGCTCAGTAGGATATAGTGTAGTATATGTTTATGAAAAGCACACAAGGAGGAATGATGGAAATAAATTACATTATACTCTTAGTATCAGCTTTGAAGGAACACAGTTGTTCATAGGGGTTAATCTCCACCAGTAAGACAAAAAAGCTTATTTAGTAACAAAATGCCCTTCCCTAAAGTACATTTGGGAGACTGGAAAAGCCATAATAAGGAAAATTCTGAGAACAATTTCACCCTTGCTAACAATTATATGTGAACATTTGGGATAAAAACATTGTTGACATGATTTCAGGTAGGTTCAGACACCAGCTGGCAGCATATGACAAACCCTATACAATAAAATGAGAAATTTAATGAAGAATTAAAAGAATAAAACAACCAAATTTCTAAAGTATACTTGCTAAAACAGAAGTGGGTTTTTTTATTATTATGGTAGAACTCTGCCTTTTAAGCCTATTCCTAACCTTTAAAATGACCTTAAAGCATCTTTCAATGTTGTTTTGTTGACTCATTCTTATCAGAGAACAGAGCCCTGACAGTGTCCTATGGTCTGGTAAACATCAAGGAACTGTAGCACATGATAACCACAGCACTTTTGGGAAGGGAAGCCTTCTAATTCTCTGTTCATAACCATTGATACTGATACAGAAGAATGAAAGCTGTGTATAACAGGCTAATTCATGTTTCACCCATTTCCTATCCAATTTTCACTGGTATGATGCTTGGCCTTCTTGATATCAAGGGTGATTGAACAAGATGAAGGACAATGGAAAGCTTCTCACAAACACCAAGATATACCCATAACTCATGGAAAGATCAGTCATCAACAGCAGCAAAAATCAGGACTCCTCACCATCGCCAAGTCAGTAGGTAAACAAACAGCTAAGCATGAGGCAGAATTGGCTGGGAGTTTGCATCACAGAGGTAGACAGCAATAACTATACATGACTGTGTTTCAACACCTCGTAGCAGAGGCAGCTTATTCCATTTTCCTTAATGTCAAGCTTCCTTTCTTATTACAGTGTTTGCTGGAAGTCAATTATTTGAAATAGTGTATGTTGGCTTAAAAATGTAAATTAATGGTTTAAACACTGCAGAATGGCAACTTGGAGGGACTTATGGAAAGATCCCAGTTCTAAGGAATGATACTCATTAGAAGCATTTAAATGTCTATATGTATTTATAGTTTGGCAAAGATATTGTGTTCATTTCTCTAATTCCTTCCACCTGAGGACAATAAAGATCTTGAAAAACCTGAAAAATCACTGCCCTATGTGAGGTAAGCAAATATAATTATCCTCATTTTACTGAGAGAGAAATCAAGACTTTGGGAAGACTGACTTGAACTAAGTAGTGCTAATTAGAGGCTGTATCATATTGTTCTATCTTAATAAAGTTTTATCATTGTTATTTGTTGAATATGTAATGCTGAAATTTCAAGCAGGGATACTGAAGTTTGATAGGTAAGATAAAGATGAATTTTAAGTTTTTAAAATATCCAGAAATTAACTATAGCATAATCCATAAAAAATTGCAAGAAAAATATTAGTTTATAACTATCACCAGATAATAATGTTATCATAAAAAGATAGGAAAGCTGCCTAGAGTGATTTAAGTTTCAAAAATGACTAAACTGGATGCCTTTAGTTTGAAAGAAACAACTTGAGGTAACTTGAAGAGGCTGCTATACAGAAAGGTGTTGATCTCTTCAGTGTCCTTAATGGTATGAGACATTCAAACAGTGAAGAACCCTTAATCCCTTGATATTTTTTCTATTTAATCTCTAAGATCTTTGAACCAAGTAATACCTGTTTCATATAATGTTTATACAGTGCCTGCCTCAGTGGAATAGCTATAGTGAAATAAATAGTATGTCATAAACATTTTCCCATTAATCAGTGTATCAGATTCTTTAAAATCTTATCAGATTCTTTAAAAATAATTGGCATTTCCTCTTATAGTATTAAGTGGAATAAAGTTGAAATAATTATAAACAGATCAATAATAAATGTAATTAAAATGTTGTACCTTATAATTGTCAATGTTAATACACAGTAACGTTTTTAATTCCCAACGCTAATAATAATATTTATTATCAGAAGCTCCTGTCAAAAAGAAGGCATAACACTTTATTTTGGAGGACATTTTTTTAGTTGGCCTATATAATTGTTTCCATTTCCACTACATTTGTTATTTAAAATTCATATGATTTTTATATCACATTCAGCTCCATCAGAGCATGAGCATTTTACAATTCATACATGAAATATTAACCTGCAAGCAATGCTGTATTAACATAGCCCTTTGTACTGCGTGAAGACTACATTATTAATACTAAAACAAAGAAAGAAGAAAAAAGCATCATGAGACCCAGCAAAATAACATTCTATTGTGGCATTGACTTTTTAGGCACAAAACATGTTCTTACTGCTTGTTATTCATTCTGTTTCAAATGGTTGAGCTTATGTTTAAAACACAAATACTTCTTTCTACATAATTAGAGGGAAGAAATCCTTACATTTTTTTTTTAATTTTGAGACGGATAAGCTTTCCTTCATGAGATAACATTAAAGTAACATTCTTCATAATTGAATCTGTATACTTACAGATTGCTATGATTGTACATTCACCTGAAATCTAGCTAAGAAATGATGAAACACACCTGTTTTCTGGTGAAAACCATAAATCAATTAGGTAGTGATAAATAGCAGTGATGCTACATTCAATAATGGAGAAAGGAGATGATGAGCAAATATTTTTAACATCTTCCACATAAGTCATTAATGCTGGGGCAGTTCTTTTTTTTATAGTTAAAAACTGCATGGTTGTGAGTTGTGGATGAAGTCTTTACTTAATTACAACTATAATTTATGCCTGAGCATGGGGTGCTTTGAACTTTAGGATTTAATTTGCTTATTTTCAATTTATTTTTTTTAAATACTTAAGCTACTAGAAGTATTTGGCTTCTTGAAATTGTGTAGCCATTTGTTTTTAAAAACACACTGAGCTCTGAAATATTTTGGTTCATAACTTCAGGTGAAAGATAATATAATTTTCAGCATGAACCCTTTCAACTTTTTCAAATCCTTGCTGACCAAATACGTTTTGTAGGCAGTGGTAGGATCGGTAGATTCTGAAGATATTACTTGCTTCCACTGTTTGCTAAAGAAGTTTTATAAAATCCCAACATTTTGAGTATTCTATTCCCTGAAACATTTTATACTATATATGTTTTCTTGGATAAATGAAAGATATCATAGAATCATAGAATCATAGAGCTTGGAAGAGACCTTCAAGATCATCTAGTCCAACCACCTACCTACATCACCCCTAAACCAAATACCCAGCAACACATCCAGACGTCTCTTGAACACCTCCAGGGACAGTAACTCCACCATCTCCCTGGGCAACCTATTTCAATATCTAATCACCCTTACAGGGAAAAATTTTTTCCTAATATCCAATCTGAATCTCCCCTACAGCAATTTAAAGCCATTTCCTCTTGTGATTTCACTATGGGCACAGAAGAGACCGACCCCCACCTCATTACAACCTCCTTTCCAGTAGTTATAGAGAGTGATGAGGTCCCCCCTGAGCCTCCTCTTCTCCAGACTGAACAACTCCAGCTCCCTCAGTCATTCCCCATAAGACATGTTTGCCAGTCCCTTCACCAGCTTATACATATATTTTTTATTTTTAATTATTTTCAAATTATTTTAATTATTTTAATTATTATTATTTCTTTATATTTTATATTTAATATATAATACATATACTGTGGATTAGCAATTTTGCCTGTGGAAAAAAAAAATATGGGGAGAGAGAGAAAGATAAAATGAAATACTTCCTCCTGAGAAATGGCTGTAGAGGTAATTTCCTAGTGTTCCTCAGTGTCCAGTGCTGTTGCTTCCACAAGCCCAATAGTCATCTTTATGTTTTTCACAGGTCAAGAGGAGAAGTGGTGAGAACCTCTTTGCACATGGGTCTCAGTGGCATGTCAGAGCCATCTTTATCACAGTCTGCTAGATTTTTACAATGATCCTGACAGTAACTCATAAACCAAATGTAGTATTTTTTTTATCTTTCTTCCAGAAGGCAGAGGAGGGCAAAAATGCTGTCATTAATGCCTAACTATTTACCTCTGTTAGTTCATCACCATGATTTCAACACAGTTGTAAGGAATTAAGAACATTAGTGTTTCTATATACATGTTTTAGCAAGCATGTCTTTCTACAGTGGACACGTGCATTGTAAGGACATCAGACTTTTAAAGTGTGTTCAAAGCAGGGTAACCAAGATGGTGAAATGTCTTGAGGGCAAGACTTATGAGAAGCAGCTGAGGTCATTTGGCTTGTTCAGCTTGGAAAAAAGAAGGCTGAAGGATGGCCTCATCTCAGTCTATAACTTCCTCAAGGAGGGCAATGGAGGGAGAGGTGCTGATCTCCTCTCTCTGTTGGCCAGCGGTAGGACATGAGGAAAAGAAATGAAGCTGCATCAGAGGAAGTTTAGGTCAAATATTAGGAAAATATTTTTCACTGAGGGGGTTGTTGGTCACTGGAACAGGTTCTCCAGGGAAGGGTCATGGCACCAAGCCTGTCATGGCACGTAACGCTCTTAGTCATATGATTATTTTTTAGGTAGTCATCCCAGGAACAAGGAGTTGGACTTCATGCTCTTTGTGGGTCCCTTCCAACCTGAGATACTCTATGATTCTGTGTCCTAGGACTACTTCTTATTTACTTCTATGCTGTCACTCAAGAACAGCCAGAAAAAAATCAGAAAGCTTTTACACATTATCCATTATTTATACAGAAATATAAAAAATATCAATTCACAGTAATGCAAAGTAATTTTATTAAACAAATAAATATTTATGAAACAAAATTCCTAGCAGATTTGTAGACAACTTAAAAAGAGGACAAATGCCTCAGCACTTGATTGTAACACTGCTTTATAATCAGAGGAAATGCTGTATGGGGAAGAGGGTTAAGAAACAACTACTGCAAACAGAGACCTTGCATCCCAGAAATATAACATCCATTTGACTCAAAGAAAAGAAGAAGAAAAAGAATGAAAAGAAATTAGTTTTTCAAAACTTAGTAGTGCTGAAATGAGCTTGTGTGTGGAGGATAGCTACAGAGAAAAACTAGAGCAGCACAAATTCTTAATTGTTAGGAATGGATCTAAACCTTTTGAATTCAAAAAAGCTCTAATAGTTTCTGCAAAAAAAAAACAGCGGTCCTATAAAATCTGAGTGATAACAAAGGACTGAAAATGCTCACGAGAGGGACACAGCACTGTTGAAGTGTTCATCAAATTTTCATTTTTAGCTTTGCTAGTGAAAACAACCATTCCTAAGGCTTATAATAACTTTGCATTTACATATTTTAGCTGGACACCATAATCATATAACAGTTTATGAAGTGCCTTGTGAGTACAGACAAAGTTGAGAAGTATATATTGTCCAGTGTAAATGTGTTTGCAAGCCAGGGTGGAAGTTAATAGTGGAAAGAGGCTGTAAGAATCCAAGGGTAAGGAAAATGAAGTAAGCTAGCCCAAACTGACTCCATAAAATATATTTCTTTTCTGCAGTTGAAGTCTCCCCAGGCCATGGGATTTTGAAATCCAGAATGAAGAGGTCAAAACTGGAGTTTTAATAAATTAGATCATGGTCTCCAGGTTTAGACTTGGACATACCGTGTAACATGAATGTCGTCATAGTATGGCTGTTCTAAGCATGAGGCTCACTAGGTTAGCAAGCAGCAGTACAAATGGAAAGTGGAAAATTGAAGTAATCATAAAGTTACTTGCTTCAATAAGTCTCAGGCTGTTTGGTAAATAATAATATAGGCATAGCTTTATCTCCTTCAGCAGAAGAAGAATGGAATAGCAAATCTTAATATTACTAAATCTCTGAATTGTCTTCCTTTTAAAACTTACTAAAATTTTAACTTAATGTGAGGAAATTACTGTGGAGAAAGTTTTATTTCTCCTTGAAGAAATATTCAAAATGTGTGGATAAAACAGTGTCTGAAATCTCCAAAGACAGGCTGAAGGTTCTTCACATATTTTTTCTACAAATATATTCTGTTCAGTGTAGGTTTTGTTAAAATGTCACTGTACAGAAAGCAAGCTCATCAGTGAAGACAAAAGTAATTTTCCAACTGAATACAACAAAGTTGTATTTGCTCCATCTGCAGGTTATCAAAATATATTCACAAGGACTTTAAGTTTGAAGAACACCTGTTTAGACTTGCAAGATCTATGTGTAATTTTATATACTAACGCTCATCTAATCAATCCCTGTAACAGCACACAGAAGAATCATCTGTCAAAATATTCTTTACTCTCTCACATTAAACTGTGTGCAGACGTGTAGAACTTGAGCATAATGCATTGTCCTTGAGATGGCATTCCTTGTGAAATCTCTTCCGTAGCTATAGTAATTTTCAGAAAGCTACAATCTGTTATTTCTTTTGAAAAGCAGCAATATGACTAAAAAAATGCAGAGTAGAGTTTATTTCAATTTTAAACTGGTCTTATATAAAAGGAAATACACATTAGTAGTTTCCAGAGAAAGATACCTTTGTTGCACACTAAACTACCTGCTGAGATACTTCTACTACTGCAGACTGCTTGCACGGTACAAATGGAAGATCAGTCTTATTGCAGTTGCAGATTATTAAAATAATACAGCAGCATAGAAAGCTGATGCTGACTTGACATGGACTTGCTAGGGGCAATTCTTACAGAAATTCTAGCAAGTCTCAGACACTGCTCTTAAAAGTATTTTTTTTTTAGAGAAGTCCACCTCCACACAAAGCAACAAATGTTCTTATATCTTGAATGTGTGTTTGCACTGAAAAAGACATGGATGCAAATTATATGATTCCATGATTCTATAATCTGGAACGCTCCCTATCTGCAATAAAAATGTAGGGTAAAAAAACAGACATTGACAATAATTCAGTATCTTTTCTACAGTACACTCATTCTTGACATCTTCTCCTGCAAAGGATGAGATCCTAGAGCATATAGTTCAGGAGTAATAAAGACACTTTAATAGTTAATGGATTTAGTCAAGTAAGGTGTTCTTCTTAGGCTAGATTAATCAGAGAGTTTGAACATAGCTACTATTCCCCCCATTACACAGGGTGGCTGGGAAATCTACATTTGTAATTTTCGTTATTTTTTGAGATGTTTACAGAATCACAATATTTAGAGAGGTGGATTTTAGAAAGGGCAGAAGAGAAGCAGGAAGCAAAAATTTATTGTGAACTGTGCTAAATTACTATCATAGTATTTTTCAGCCTTTTCAACTGTAGTTTCTAGTCCATGCAGAATTCTCTTTATGTCTGTTAGGATGTTTATCAGACCTGATCTCCCCTTGTGTAGCTATTCCGGGAAAGCTAATGAGAAGCAGGTAAAACATGCTAGTATAAATAGTCAACCAAACTGTTTCATTTGCACTGCTGAAAAGCAAATATAAAATAAGAACCATGCCAGTTTGCTCTTTTGCAGATATAGGATTCTTTTTTCTTGTTTAGAGTTTTTGTTGCCAAAAGATTATGACCTATGTGTAACTTGAATTCCTAGACCAAAAGTTGTATTTTCATTAATTTTTCTAGAATTCTTAGGTGGTCATGTGCCTCCTTCTAAATTTCTACTTTTCATCACCTTCTAGAAAAGTATTTGAGCAACTGTAGCATTCTCAGCATTTAATGATATTCTAAATTGAAATCTAAGACATTAATTATCATAATGATAAATAACACAAGATTAGAGAGTGTAAATCCTGAGCTTTTTATAGGGTGGATTTAGTTTTGGTTTTGTAATAGAGCAGCAGCTTTCCATGGCAATGTTCAAGCTATATAGAGTACTGTATTCAGTTCTACAATGGAACCATAGTCCTCAATAAATATTGATAGCATAATGTAGTACGTGTCACAGAATCACAGAATCACAGAATTCTAGGGTTGGAAGGGACCTCGAAGGATCATCTAGTCCAGCCCCCCTGCCAGAGCAGGGTCACCTAGAATACATCGCACAGGAACGCATCCAGGCAGGTTTTGAATGTCTCCAGTGAAGGAGACTCCACAACCTCTCTGGGCAGC
>VZRW01003756.1:17385-29822 GCA_013398125.1 Aegotheles bennettii | reverse complement strand
TTCCTCATACGGGAGGTGTTCCACTCCCTTAATCATCTTAGTGGCTCTGCGCTGGACTCTCTCAAGCAGTTCCATGTCCTTCTTACTCTCTCAAGCAGTTCCATGTCCTTCTTGTCAAGATAAGAGAAGACAGGTTTTTTTATAAATACAGAAGAGCAGAATGGCTCATGTCTTAGATCTATTTGGGAAGTTATACATTGAAGAAAAGATGATCTCAAGTGACATTTGGCCAAGTTTAATTTCAGCCCTGCTGTGTTGATACATATACGGACAGTATTTTTTCATTAACTTCAGAAGTCTTCTCAAATACAGCATCATCAAAACAGTATTGTATTCCAGACATGTTATTGAGGATTACAAACATCATTCTTTGAAAAATGCTAGGTGTTGAAGCAGGTCTACATAGTTGTATTCGAAGTGGAAAAGACCAACATATGAATGTGTTGACATCTGTGTCATACTTTGTAGTGTTCTTTGGGGTCAAGTACCCTTAAAATAAGAAAAAAAAAGGACAATTTTACTTGACAAATAAGGTAGTGAAAATAATTTCTCAGTTAGTGGAAATGGATGGCTTCAATCACAGCAGTTCCTGAAAGGTGATAAAATCCTTTAACCTCACTGGTAACACTCAATTCCTTCATTACTGTCTTGTAACTAAATTTCAAGCCCTTGGAATACAATATCTCTCACTTAAAATTGTAAGCATTATAATTTTTCCAACACGTAACTGATATTAGGTTGACATTTAATCTTGTGGGCAAACCTTTTTGTCAAATAGGCTTTCTTCCTTTGATGTTGTTACTTTTAAAAGCAGAGTTCAAGAGTCTGTGGTATAATGTGTTCAGTGGTTTTGAAATGATTTTCTATCTGCACAAGCACAGCAGCAAATCAGTTTTTGTTTAGGACATCACTGTGCACAACATATAATCCAGCAGATGTTCAATAGGAAACAGAAGTCATATTTACTTGCAAATAGTTACCACAGGAATTATGTTCCTCAGTAGGTCTCTGGATTTAATCTAGGTTTAGTATATAGCAAACCTCTAAAGCATTTTAAGTAAATAGATTTATGTCAGTATAAAGACTGTTGGGCCAGTTTCCAGCACTAATTGGCAGAATGAGGATGACCTCCTAAGACTGTAAAAAATGTTTAGAATATGCATTATTGCATACACACTGGGTGTATGTTTGGGATTGTTTATATCCACGCAACAACATCCTTTCTCAGCCACATCATACAGTTGCTGTTTAAACTGTGTGATAATAATAACTCCATTTTTTTTAATACTGGTTGCATCAGTGTTGCTTTGCATAGCATAGCACAGTTTTAGAGGTTGTTTTACATAACATAGCAAATTCGATATATTTTGTATTGGTATCTGTTTCTTGCAGCCTTTTGTACTTTTTTTTTCTTTTCCTTTTCATTTTTTTTGGCTGTATATGAGGTTTGTGGGTGGTGAGATTTTTGTTGATTCTATTGTTGCTTTTTTTTTTTTTATTAGGATATTCCATAAGTGAGATCTGTAACGGTTACTTGAATGGGTTTTGGTTTATCCTGTCTTAGGAGCATTGCTTCCACCATGCATTTGCAACATTCTCCTGCAGAAAAAGGCTGCATGTGTCTTGGACAGGTGTATACTTCACAGGGTAAAAAAATGGCTGAATGGCTGGGCCCAAAGAGTTGTGGTGAATGGTGGCCAGTCACAAGTGGTGCTCCCCAGGGCTCTGTACTGGGGCCAGTTTCTTCAATATCTTTATCAATGATCTGGGCAAGGGGATCGAGTGTACCCTCAGTAAGTTTGCAGATGACACCAAGTTGGTTGGGAGTGTTGATCTGCCTGAGGGTAGGAAGGCTCTACAGAGGGATTTGGACAGGCTGGATCACTGGGCCAAGGCCAGTTGTATGACATTCAACAAGGCTCAGTGCCAGGTCCTGCACTTGGGTCACAACAACCCAATGCAACTCTACAGGCTTGGGGAAGAGTGGCTGGAAAGCTACTCAGCAGAAAAGGACCTGGGCTTGTTGGTCAACAGCTAACAGAATGTGAGCCAGAAGTGTACCCAGGTGACCGAGAAGGCAAATACTATTCTGGCTTGTATCAGAAATAATGTGGCCAGCAGGATGAGGGAAATGATTGTTCCCCTGTACTTGGCACTTATGAGGCCACACCTTGAATACCGTGTTCAGTTTTGGGCCCCTGACTACAAGAAACACATCAAGACACTAGAGCATGTCTAAAGAAGAGCAACAAAACAGGTGAAGGGTCTAGAGCACAAGTCTTATGAGGAGCAGCTGAGGGAACTGGGGTATTTTAGTCTGACGGAAAGGAGGCTGAGGGAAGACTTCACTCTCTACAACTACCTGAAAAGAGATTGTAGAGAGGTGCGTGTTGGTCTCTTCCCCCAAGTAACAAGTGATAGAACAAGAGGAAATGGCCTCCAGTTGTGCCATGGGAGGCTTAGATTGGATATTAGGAAAAAATTTTTCACTGAAAGGGTTGTCAGGCACTGGAACAGGCTGCCCAAGGAAGTGGTTGAGTCTCCACCCCTGGAGGGATTAAAAAGATGTGTTGATGTGGTGCTTAGGGACATGGTTTAGTGGTGGACTTGGCAGCGTTAGGTTTAAGGTTGGACTTGATGATCCTAAAGGTCTTTTCTAACCTAAATGATTCTATGATTCTATGATTCTGCAATTTTCAGTAAGTGCTCTTTGCCTAAACATAGGTTCTTAGTGCCATTACAGACTTCACCAGGGATGAGTTCTACAGAGGCTTGCAGATCTAGCACAGAACTGTCTTCAGAGGCATAAACCACTCCATGAAGTAGCTGAGGACGTGGTGGACACCAGATGATTCTCAGTGGGTAATAAATACCAATATTTCAGCAGCTAAACCCCACTCCTATAGGGAGATGACATGTTTAGAGGACAATCCATTCAGAAATGAGATATGTCTAGAATAGATAGGATGGGTTCAATTCTACCTACTAAAGGGTCAAAGAGACCAATTCATTTGCTTAAACTTAGGCATCTAGGGCCATATTAAGTATCGTGGAGTTTTTCTACCTCTTTTCCAGTTTGAGCTCCAGAAGAGCACAGATTGTGTAGTGCCTGTCAGCTGCATGTGGATACCTAGTTGTCTCAAATGGCATGAATCGCTTAAGTTTAAGCAACTTAAATTAGGCAACTAATTTTTAGCTAACCTGAGAATAAGCATAATCCATCTCACTTAAATGGTTATGGATATAATTTTATGTAAGTTCCTGCAAACTTACATAAGCTCAAGTATGTGAAAATATGAAAATAACTATTTAAATAGTTTTCTATGAGCTGTTTTCAAATCATCTTAGCTGTCATACTTCTAAACTAGTATGCAATAACTTTTTTCTAGGCAGCAAATTGTGTTCTGTTGATTCAGTTCTGTGCATGTTAACAAATGGTATCACCTTAGCAGATCATTTGCTTTATGCATAGAAGTATTTTATGTTGTGAATGTGCTATATTCTTTTAGTATCTGATAGGGGAAACATGTATCTCTAACCATATCTTCTGCTGCAAGGCAATGTAGACTCAGCACACACTTGGATGCCTCAGGACGCCATTTCCTTATGATTTGTCACTACGTAGTTTTCACATACCCTAACACAAACATTAAAAATTGAATTACAGACTCACCATTTCTTTGCAGTGTAGCAGGACAGTTTCATCACTCTCTCTGTCATGTAGACAAGTGAAAAGGGTAAGTTATGTTTTAAAATATTAAATATACGAAGAAAAAGAAAGTGCATTAATCACACCACACATCAAAGACAACAAACATAGACAGATCTTCCCTTTTTTATTTGCATAGATTACTTTAGTGTGCCACTCAATTTTTTAACCAAAAAAACCCAAGATCGCAACTTTAAAATTGTCTCCAGACTCCTCATATGAGCTTCCAGGACAAAATGATGACTAAGTCTACGAAGGCTGCAAAGCCATACAGCTCCATCCCATCAACAAGAAAAGAAAGATAAAACTTTCTTAGTGACTTTCTTTACAAAATGTACTCCTGGGAGTAGTTTGGAAACCTGTTTCACAAGCAACACCCTCTTCCCTGACATGCAGCCTTACTAGGTTCAGTGTAGGTCTATGGAAACTGCTTACATAGTGTAGGTTTTATTTTTTGAGAAAAGGGCAGGAGCAAAAGCAAATGGCACAGTCTCAAAGCTTGTAAACACATACGCACGCGAAAGCTTCATCATTTGTACAAGAAAAAACTTCCAAAATAGTCTTTCTAGTCTCCATAACTTATGATACTCTATTTTTCTTTAGCTTCTCTTTAGTTTTCAGAATTGCTTATAACTATTTGTAGGATAACAAATAAGTAGTTCTGGGATTTTTTTGATGTTCTTGTGAATATTATTAACAATATGTGAGACACCTGGCATTCTAAGGTATGTGACTGTGTTTGCAAATAGGGGGTGTAGGAGAGAACACATTTGAATACAAAACCAACAGCTGAAATGTGGCCTAAAAATAAAACAGGGACAGATGGAGGCTCCTACGAAAGAGGTCCTGGTAAAACCTCATAGATTTTTTAGACCTTTTTGTCAGAGATAAAATATCTGTTTGCTTTCTAACTTACAATGAGTTCATATTCCACCTTTATGCTACCAGTATAATAAGCACATTCAACAGAAAAATTTGTGTGTGTCTACTTGTGCTGCACAGCAAATTTTGTGTCCAAAAGAAAAATTGAGATAATGCAGGCTCGTATGCAGTTAGGTACCTCTGAGGAGCTTTCATAATTGCATTCTGTATACGGAAAAGGTGAAAATATGTAATGAAATTGCTTTACAAAATTAGAAAAGAAAAGGCAAATTCTTATAGTGAACAAAGTCAGAAGTCATCAGGTTAAAAAATATAGGAATGGATTGTTTCTTACAATAATTAAATATGAGCCAACCTGATGAAAATATAAATAACTAAAAATTAGCCCCCAAAAATTAAAACCTCAGCAAAGATCCAGTCTCAGAAGAAAAATAAATACCAAAATGAGAAGAAAAATTGAAAAACAGAATGTCAAAAAGAAACATCAGTTTTATAAAACAATTAAGATCTTTCAGTTTTGAAGTGTTTAAGTATTTATGTTTTTCAGTATTTAAGTGTTCTTATTGCTTTGAACATATCTGCAGCTCCCTAAATAAATAAATTGTATACTTGAAAACCTAAATAACCCTTGCTCAAAAAGTATCATTGCCTAAAGATGTAGATTACTATCAGCCTGCATCAAATTAATTTCTTTGTAGAATGAAACTGTTAGAAACCAGGGGTTAGCAATTCTTTGAGCGGTGAATTTCCATTCAACTTTCAGAAAACCTGAAAATAAATCATTATTTTAACTTTTTAACATTCCTGCTAGTGAATAGTAGTGCTTTAGGAAGAAAGGGTTAAGGGCTCAGCTTTTATTTTTAGCTGTAATGCAAAAATAACATACCTCTGGCCCAATTAGTATCTTCCTCCTTTTTAGTCTTACACTTCCATGTATTAAGAAATGAGAAAGACTGTAAAATAACATGTTCTGGGGTTCATACTTAGTGTGTTAAGTTTCACTGTGAAGTTTCTTACTGCCAAGTTATAAACCCTTGAAATATAGGGTTTATAACATAAATACTGCTACAACCTTGAATATAACTGAACAAAAGACAGAACTATAATTATGCTCTGTGAGAAATATAATAATGTATTCTGAACTCATAATTTGGTCATTTGTTTTCTATAATTGCATTTTTACTTTCTCTTTAAATGATCTTTTATAATTTTATAAGCAGCATGGTCTTCCCACTAAAAACTATATTGACTTCTCCTTTGTTAGCACTGAATTGCTTAGCTATATACAACCTCTTTTATTATTTTTTCAGAGATTTGAGACTATGCAATACGGAAGTCTTAAGAACCAGACTTCCAAAAATAGGTTGCAACTCCTGTAAGATGAAGCCCAAAGTGTTCCCCATGCTTGACCTAACTGTCTAACATTTTACTAAAAAATAAAATAATTAATTAAAGTTAGAAACCAATTTTTAAAAAATGCAGAGGCCCAAACCAGGTGCTTGTATTTTTTTTTATTTAACTTCAATCAACCAAAAGCAAAGCCTGGAGCAAAGCTAACTGACACTTCCTTTTCAGTGAACCATCTCACTGAATCAAAACACCTCCTTTTCAAGGTGATTAATGTAATTTCAATGTGGTTATTCAGATATGGAGATGCCTATCTCCTTCTGCTGGAACATAGAAAATAAGAAACTATATGAGAATGCATACCTAATATTGGGAAGATTACAGGATGCTACTTCTCCTACTAGAGAGACTTCTAGTTAAAATTTTAAAGTCTTGCATTTGTCTCTATCTGTCTTCACTTCTATACTTTTGGCTTCTCAGGTGCACTAATGCAGTTCAAGTTGTACTACCAGAAATAAATCGTCTAGTCTAGCCTTTATAACTCAGGCCATCAAATCTCTTTAAGTTACTGTTTTAATGACTATGACAACCTGTGTTTGTCATTAATTATACACAAAGAATTTTTGAGAAAAAAAGAACCTTCAAAAATCCTTCTATATTTATAGAGTTATATATTGTTGGAGTTGAATCCAAACCTGACAAGACAATAAATATCTACAATATTTTTCATTTAACTCAAAAGAAATAAACTAAATAAAAAAAATCACAAGCCCAAAAAAACCACAATAATAACAACAAAAGCAAAAAACCACCAGTCATTTATTTGAGTGGGTCTGTTTATATCTAACAGTATTCACAACTGCCTTTTTCCCAGAAAAAAAAAAAAGCAACACCATATCAAGACCAAATACTTATGCTACAGTTAGTCCCCAAAAGATACTTATCTCAGGCTACACATACTCCTTTTCCTCTGACAATAGCTTTGACTTTAGGTATTCCCCTCTTCATACATCACAACTCTATGTTCCTCCTTGTGAAACACCTTTGTTTGTGTGACTACCACTGTTTGCAAAAGAGTATTATCAGATTAACAACACAATTCAGGATAAACACACCTGTGAATAATAATCCTGCAAAAAGGAAACATTTTGTTATTTTTATGTGAAAAATTTAGAAGCATATTACAGACTTAGAGGACTTAAAATAATGATAGAACAAAATATATGTGTGAATCTCATTCATTTTCTTCCTACTTGGAACCTACAGAAACTTCTTAGAATACAGTTTTAAGTTTTCTTCATTAATTCAGGTGCTGTTGTATGTCTTCTCAACAATTACTCCAAAAGACATTTTGCATTACTTAACAGATCTAGAGATTGGTCTGAAAAGTTCTAAATTACAGTTTTCACTTTTTATCATGCTTTTAAAGAAATGTGTTCCCTGTTCAGTCAAGGTAATTTTTTAAATTATCAGAACACTAAGAATGCCAGTCTCTTTTAAATACACTTCCATATCCATCAAGAGTACAGACTGAAGATTTTTAAGCTTTTAAAACTGTAATGAACTAAAATGAACACATAGTGATTAATGAATCTGAAATGTGTCTTCAAATGTTTTCTCTTCCACTGCTAATTGAATAGTTATAATATAGTTTCAGATGTTATTCTCTGACCATAAACATTCATTCTAAAATATGAGCAATCTACACAAGACAAAAAATAAAATAAATAAATAAAATAACCCAACCAAGCAAAAAATAATAAAAAAACCAAGACCCACTCCAAAACCCCCAAAACCCCTTGCAAGAGTGACTGAGAGACATAGGAAAATGTCTACAAATTTCCAATAAGAGGAAGTAAAGAAGATGAAGCCAGATGGTTTACAGTCACACCCAGTGACTGAACAAGAGTTCATGGGTGGAAATTCAAGAAAATTTCACTCAAGCATAAGAATAAAGCTTTTACTG
This sequence comes from Aegotheles bennettii, assembly GCA_013398125.1. Classification (NCBI taxonomy): domain Eukaryota; kingdom Metazoa; phylum Chordata; class Aves; order Caprimulgiformes; family Aegothelidae; genus Aegotheles; species Aegotheles bennettii. The sequence goes on along the minus strand of VZRW01003756.1, from coordinate 21,918 downwards.
TGACAGTGGTCAAACAGTGGAACAGGTTGTACAGAGAGGTTGTAAAGTTTACATCCTTGAACGTACTCAAAACCCAGCTGATCATGGTCCTGCATTTAGCAGGAGGCCTTCAGGAATATGCTGAAATAATTGTATGATAATGATTATCTTGAAAGGCCATTCATCATTTAATTAATTTTAGTTCAATAGCCAGTGACCTTGCTTATCACCCTACCTTTCATTCCCTCTGATATTGGAATGGAATACCTGAGAACAACTCTATCAAGTAGGCTTAAGTCTCTTAGAAAAAACAACATGACATTAGTGGACTCAAAGGGGTGACGGGAAGATCAATTTTTGTTGAGGTTGTCCAATCAGTCACATGCAGCTGCATTAACATCGCTCCAGCATTCTCCTTGTCATTATAGTCATCCTGGTCACTCAATACACTGACTATGAATGCGGAAAAAGACCTGACCCATATGCAAGAGGAGATCAAGAATAACACAGTACTTCATCTGGAAAAAGAAGAAGAGGCAGCAGTGGCTGTTTATTCTGATGCAAAGACATGTAGTCCATATTGATTAAGTCAGTGAAGTCAAGACTGTGTGACCTTTTAAGGGTGAAGAGCAGGTATCTTCCACAGGGAAAATGACAGGAGGTACATTGTAAACACATTCTTTAATGTTGTACATTAAAGTGATGGAAAAAAATCTTTGCTTAGGACTAGTTAAATATGAATGTGAATTTGTATTATGTATAAACATAGAATAATTAATATTTCACTATCTAATATTTGATATTTTTACAATAAATAAGTAAAAATATTCTTTCAGTTTCTTAATGCAATCTGAAATTTCACAATACTGCACAGTTTGAAAGAATTTACTTGCTTATGACCAAGACTTCTTACCAAAAGTTAGAAATACTGAACTAAAAGTCAGCTTATTAGCAGGTTCTAAAATCATCTGTTTAATTCTTATTTAACCAGATATTATTCTTATTCTCACCTCAGCTTCTGCTGTATTTATTTTTGAAAGAAAACTGGTAAGGTTTGCAAGAAAGCACAAACCAAATGGTTTCATGGACTTTTAAAATAGAGGACAAAGTTTAGTAGCTAAGGAGTAGTTTTCCTATTTGTGGCTACCTGATTTCAACTGTGATGGCATCTTATGAGCTATAAAACTTTTCTAAACAGTATCTGCAGTGACACGAAGAGGAAAACAAAGAACCAAATAATATTATTTAGCTAAAAGCATGTTAAAATATGTGTTTTAAAGAGCTTATGACATTACTAATACTCCCAGTTTCTACACGTTATTAACTGTTTTGACTCTTGTGGAAAAGAAAAAGAAAGCTGCAATTATGTGCAAGTATAGACTCACTGATGTGCTTTCTTCTTTGATAATACTGGAGTTTATTTATGGCAGTTTTATTGCCAAAATAAACATATCAGGTTAGCAACTGCCTTTTTAAAGGGAATTGAAACAACAGAATTTTTGTTGGGGTGGAGAAGATTCATGCAAAGTTTCAGCAACAGTCCCTCAACTGGTGAGGTAAATGCTTTGTAAATTGCATAAATTCCCACCATGTAGTATGAACATGCAAAATTGAAGTGGTGTTTGCTGAGAAACCATTCAAATGAAAACTGCTGCAAGAAATGGGAGAGTTGATTCCTGTTTCCCTGGAGATGACTAAACACCAAATAAGATGCAATAGCTAGGAAAAATATAGGAAAATTAAAGGTTTGACCATTTTGTCTTTGAATGTTCAGTAGCCTTAGTTACTGCTTTTAAAAAATGGCTATTTTAAAATTTGCCAAGTTGAAAAGCACTAACATAAAACATTTCTGTATATCTGTGGTGTGTGAATGATGTAAATGTATATGCCTTCAAAATTACTCAAATAGATACATATATGGATAGGCAGATGAAAGTGACATTTGGAAATTTAAATACAGCGTAATTTAATCATGGCATAATTTGAACTATGTATCACTGGGGACATTTCCTTATTTAATGGTCACACTTTGGAAAATACGCATTGAGAGCAGTAAGGACAGATTTCTGTACTTTGTAAAGTTAGGGTTAATTTGCCTCCTCAAATAGCTCAAAGTAAAAGTTGTAGTATCTAAAGTATTCAAACCATCATCAGGCTGTAACACAGTGATATCAACATTTGAGAAATGGGCTTAACATTGGTAATGAAATGTAAATCTTAAGATGTGTAAGAAGTATCTGTTTTCAAGGATACAGGCCCTGTGTTTCAGTTCTGCTGTGCAAAACACAATAAAGAATGATAAATCATATTTTGTTCCATTGCCATAGTCTTGGAAGATGCATATTTGAGATTAGTGCTGTCTGTGATTAACTTACACAAATACATGTAAAAATGGGATAGATATAGCCCACAGAACTTTCCTTTCCTTTAAAGGTCATTAAAAACAGAATTTATTTTGTATGTTGTTACATACTTAATGAATGCCTTAAAACTTCTCTTTATAACCCTTCTGAAAATAAGATCAATTATATAACTGACTATTACAGTTCCTGGTGTCTCTTTCCAGATACTGGTTATTTGAAAACCATGTTAGCAAACACAAAATAACTCACAGCTTCTGCCTTGGATGTAATAAGCATTCAGCAAGCACTGAAGAATAATATGAAGCAGCAATGTACAAATGAACCCATAGTTTCCAAAAGGGAACAGAGAACAGGAAATGAACCATTGTGTAATCCCGAATTATCAGGGGCATGACTTTGCCCCTCAGTATGTCATATCTTCAGAATTTGAACAGTCAATAAAACCACACAGGATCATGCATTAATGAAGTATGCCAATATAATACAAATCTGTAAGCTCAGTAATAGGTAATATTACTGACATTAACCCCAAAGATGAAGTAGAAAAGTCTTCACAATTACTTTATAAACCCTGTCCTTAGTTTTGACATGGGACAAGAAAAACATATGGTAAATCTATCAGTTTCGAGTAGAAGCACGGAGAAAACTATTACTATTGCTAAACTATTACCAAAGTATATTACTAAAGTATCAGTTTAGCTTAGTTTAGTAAACTATTACTAATACTATTACTGGGCATTTAATGCATTCAGAAGACTCTTCTATGGAGAAAATATACTAAAGAATTATTGTTTATTTAATAAAACAGAGTATTAGCACACAAAAATAATAATACAGAAATTGACAACTATATAGTATATATAAAGAAAATAGATATGGAAAAATAAAATGCAGAAAGAGAAAATCAGTGAAATGGATGTAATGAAATAGGACAGGAATGTCAGATTGGAGCAGCTCAGTGAAAAGAAAAACAAAGAATAATCTCATGACCAAAACTCTGGATGCTGGACAGACCATTTCTGTGATGTGTTAACAACAAAGCTAATAACACATAGTTTAAAAAAAATGAAGAGCATAATGAAGAATAAAGTAATGATACAGTGAAAAATTGTAATTTTTTTCTTAAACTTTTTTTTTTAATATAATATTGTCAAAAAGGTGAGAGATTTTCTGTGATGTGTTCTTTTCCTAGATGACTCTGATATCACTTCTGAGGGAGTTTCTAATTTATGTGGCTGATCTTGGTGAACTTCTTCAGAATTCCTGAAAAGGAAGAAAACACTCAGAGTATTACTTGTTATGAATAAGGACACTTTAATTGACTTGGTGGAACGTCGTTATTTCTATCAAATTAGGCCCACTTTGTGCATGTAAGGAATACTGAGATCAGAAATTTAAAGTACCAGTTCAACTATGACATCTTAGGTTCAGCATCATTAAGAACTTCAGATACTCGACATAATGTGATATTGTACAATACAATCTTTTATTGTACAGCTACTGTAGAATATTGTCATGTAGAATATCATCATGTAGAAGTGTCATATGCAACTCCTGTATGCCAACTAATGACATTTAGTATGGCAATCAAAAGTCAGTTTTAATCTTAAGTACTAGGTTTAAATAACAAATACTTAAACACCCCTAGATTGTTCTTGCACAACTTGAATATTTTGGTAAGTTTTGTATTTTCAACTTAGTTAATATAGTTGTTGACATTTTGAAAAAGCATGAAAGACCTGAATAGTAATTGTAGAATAATAATTTCCCTGAAGAGTAAAAAGAAAGTGTGTATATATATTTAGCTTTAATGTACTCAAATGAAAGAAGAATGTTTTCTATAACTTAATTGTTAAGTTTTGCAGACAAAATTCTATTCACCTTAATTAGGAGCTAAGCATATTTTGTCTAAGACACTATTGTGATGTATTGCATTATGAAAATAGGACCTGGTGCAAATCTGATGGTATTGGGTAGCAATTGCATACTGGAGATAGGAAAAGGATAGGAAGAAAAAACTTCTTGCTTGAAGTTATTTTCTACCCGAACTGTTTATATCTCTTCTCAGGTTTAATATACTATATTTTTAAGAGCTCTGCTTTCTGAAATCTACCCCCTTTCTTCATAAATATGTATATATATGTATATATACACACAAACACACACGCACCTTAGTAAATTTTATTTATTA
>VZRW01003756.1:4589-17352 GCA_013398125.1 Aegotheles bennettii | reverse complement strand
TTTTTTTTTTTTAGATTAGAGCTCGTTCTATATGTGGATATTCTGTATTCTGGCACCAATTATAGAACAGATTGTGTTGGGATTTCTACAGGACTGCACTATGGCAATACAGATTAAGCAATTAACCTTGATGTCACTGTAATTATTAAGGTACTTTAGCAAAATGAACTAATTTCCCCACAGAATGTTCTGCTGAAATCAACTTCCACTCTTTTTAAGATGCCAAAATAGAAAATGTTAATGGAAAACCAAGTTTGTAATTTTAATAATCTGTTGGGTATACAGACGTTTACAGCAGTCATCTTTAAGTGTTTCACACAGTAGTTCACTACAAACTCACAATATACATTTTTTCATATAAATCCATAAAAAATTCCATATCTCATATAATTAAATCAATAAGTAATAATATTCTGTGGAGATCAGTGAAAAACTTAGAAAAAAAACAACAAAAGAAAAAAGAATAGACAATACATATTTACTGTGGATTTACCATGCAACTTCTGACCTTAAACAAAACTTATTCTAAAATATATAGCCAAGGAACTAGCTTATATTTACATTCTGTATAATATCAGCCCTTAATAGAAAAACTATTTGAATCCAGTATTAGACAAGTATGTAGACAAGTCTACAATATTAGAAGTACAATAACATGAAATATTTGTCTTCTTATTAACATACATATTTAAAATTTTAATCCTTTTTAGAATCTTATAGATACTTTATTATTTCAGTTCATTAAAACTAAGCTTGTGAGGCAGGCCCAGGCAAACTGCATGAAGTTCAACAAGGCCAATGCAAGGTCCTGCACCTGGGTTGGGATGATCCCCTGCACAAACACAGGCTAGACGAACTATGGATTGAGAACAGCCTTGAGGAGCAGGACTTCAGGGTGTTGGTTGATGAGAAGCTCAAAGTGACCTGACAGTGTGTGCTCATAATTCGAAAACCCAGCAGAATCCAGGGCTGCACCAAAAATGTGACCAGCTGGGTCCCTTCACCAGAAGGGAGGTAGTTCTCTCCCTCTACTGCACTCTAATGAGACCCCACCTGGAATTCTGTGTCCAGTTCTGGAGTTGCCAACATAAGAAGGACACAGAGCTCTTTCAGTGAGTCCAGAGGAGGGACATGAAGATGATCAGAGGACTAGAGCACCTCTTCTACGAAGACAGAGTGAGAGAGTTGGGGTTATTCAGCTTGGAGAAGAGAAGGCTCTAGGGAGACCTCATAGTAGTCTTCTAATACCTGAAGGGGGCCTATAGGAAAGCTAAGGATGGGCTTTTAACAGGGACATGCAGTGATAGAAAAAAGGGAAATAGGTTCAAACTAAAGGAAGGTAGATTGAGAATATTAGGAAGAAGTTCCTTACTGTGTGGGTGGTAAGACACTGGAACAGGTTCCCCAGAAAGATTGTGGCTGTCCCCTCCATGGAAGTGTTCAAGTCCAGGTTGGACAGGACTTTGAGCATCCTGGTCTGGAGGTATATCTGCCCATGGCAGTGGGCTTGGAACTAGATAATCTGTAAGGTCCCTTCCAACTCAAACCATTCTATGATTCTAAATTAATTTATTAAAAATACTAGTTTATTTTTTTTAACCAGCTCAAATAAGAAATAAATATTAATCTCAAAAAGAATCTTTAAAATCTCTTGATTGTGGTATTTTGTATGTATAGGAAGAATACCTCTCCTATATGAATTTGCTTGTTAAGGTCAGTAATTTTCTTCAGTTAACCATTACATTTCAATAATTAGAATGAAATTTTTATATTTACATTAATTACAATTACAATGTAATTAGTGTAATTTCAAAAGCAGGATTGTATACAATCAAAGGATTAAAAAGAAGTATTAGGCCAAAAGTAATGATTATTATATTTCTTAAGGAAACTTTTTAGCAACTTTCCTGTGTTTTCCAGTACTGTTTTATGAAGATAAATTTGAATGTATTTCAATTACTATTTAAAATTCAGAGTAATTACTTGGTAAGCTAATGAAATACACATGCGGAATAATTACTGTCATACATTTAATTGTACCTACATTACAATAAAAGTAGACATGTAATTTGTGCACATTGCTGTTATTAAAAGGTTTCCTTTACCTTCCTATACAGAACTTTTTGACATATAACTATAAAACCCCAGATGAAAAACTGTGAATGTGAAGAAAGAAAAATCTTATTTTTTTTTAAATTAGGAAAAAAACCTTAGTTTGTCCTTTTTGTAATTTTCTAGTGCAGCACATTTGCATAGAACTCAAGGGTATAGAAACAGCTACTTCATTCACTTATAAATGGAACTCAAGCTACTATCAGTTGCATTGGTAACTCACCAAGTAATTTTATTTATTTTTTCGAAAAGAAGGAACTGTTCTTGAAATTATGAATTCTCTATCTCATAGTGGAATCTTTTTTTCTTCAAACATTGATAAAATTGAGGGAAAAATTATGCTGTTAGAAAATATGTTGACAATATCAAGCTGGCTTTTCTTTTTATAGGAGCTCAGAATCTCTTTTTTTAAAGAAAAAATAGGACTTGTAGGTTTTGAGAGCAGTGGACCACTTACAGGCATTTAATTAGACAGAGATGTAGCTTTACAGTAGCCATTTATGCAGGGGTATGTAATAAAAAGAGAGGGAAAAATAAAGAAAACCTTGCTTAACCCAGGATACTGAAGGATTCACAGTGTTTTAAACGTAAAGGAAAACTTAACATGCACACACACACACACACAAACAGAACGGTAGGAGTTGGAAGGGACCTCTGGAGCTAATCTGGTCCGCATCCCCGGCTAAAGCAGGTTCACCTAGAGCAGGTGACACAAGATTGCATGCAGACGAGTTCAGATCTCTTTCTCCAACAATCACAGTTTTGATTGAAAATGGCAGAACTGCTTTAACTAACCTGTCTCAAGCAGTGCATTTAGCTGATTCCTCTCAGCACAATACAGCCTCGTTCCTCTCTTGCTCTGTCCTGCAGGAATCATTGCTAAAAGCAATTTCTGTAATATATTCCTAACTATGCTGGCAGAATGGAGGAATCCACTGGTGACTCTGGTCGTTTGCATTTAACATTTGCTCCAAACTTTTTCTTTTGTAGCCCTTTTTTTCACCTGAGCACATTTCCCTCTTTTCCCTTGCTGTGCAGATGTTTGTATTTAAGCAGAACTTGTCCATCTTTAATGTGTTAAAAGTTTCAGTGTATTTCTATGTGCATTTATTATCCCAAAGAAAGGAGGTCCTGCATCTTGGTCAGGGCAATCCCTTGCACAAATACAGGCTGGGTGGAGAATGGATTGAGAACAGCCCTGAGAAGGTCTCGGGGGTGTTGATTGATGATAAGATCAACATGAGCCGGCAGTGTGTGCTTGCAGACCAGAAAATCAATGGTATCCTGGGCTGCATCAAAAGAAGTGTGACCAGCAAGTTGAAGGAGGGCATTCTCCCCCTCTACTCTGGGGACACTTTGCAACAGCCTTCCAGTACATGAAGGGGGACTACAGGAAAGCTGGAGAGGGACTTTTTAAAAGGGCCTGTAGAAACAGGACAACATGGAACAGTTTCAAGCTGAAAGAGGGTAGATTTCGATTGGATATTAGAAAGAAATTCTTTCCTGTGAGGGTGGTAAGATACTGGCACAGGTTGCCCAGAGAAGTTGTGGCTGCCCCTTCCCTGGAAGTGTTTAAGCCCAGGTTGGACGGGGCTTCAAGCAACCTGTTCTAGTGGGAGGTGTATAGGCCCATGGCAGGGTGGTTGGAACTAGATGATCTTTAAGGTTCCTTCCAACCCAAACCATTCTATGAAAATATTCTATAAAGCATTTAAGAGCATTAGTGAGCTGGATATTATTCAGTTTACATGTTTAAGGATTTTAAGAGTGTTTTGGCTCAACTGTGAGGTGACAGATATCTTGCAGAAAAGTACCACAAATACACAAATTATATGGGCAATTATTAAAACTACAAAAGAGTGAAACACTTAACTGGAATCCTTGTAAGGGTGGAATGCAGAGAAAATAATAATAATAAAAAAAAAATAAAGAGAATTATCAGCATAACTAGCTTCCAGAACTGTTCTGAGGTGAATTAATGTACTGAATAACCATAGTTATTTAACATTTGAATTATTGAGCGCTGCCTTTTTGTTTATCAGGTTTTTAATAAATGTTACCTGAAGAGATACATTTGCGAACAAAGGTGATTTTTTTTCAGTTGACTGCCATTAAAAGACAATATTATTATTAGTATTATATATTAATCATGACATTTACCTCCTGAAAATATATCTAAAAACATGCTTTTCCATTTCTGTAGTGTGTGGCTCTGTGATTTTGTAATAAACACTTCTAGGATAATGGTAGAAATAACTCAGGGAGAAATAAGAACTTCCTTTTTTTCTCATCTCAAAGACCTTTTAGGATCCTTTCTCTTTTCCTGTGATTCTTTCTCTCTTTCTCTCTCTCTCTGACTCTCTCTCTCTTTTTCCCTTTCTTTCCTTTCATTCCTGTTGAAGATCCTTTATTTTCTCATCCTCTAGCTTTTTGTCAAAGGTCTTTGATGTCATCTTTCCTTTTCTGAGATTATTATATAATTTTTCTTTTAAATAATCTGTTACACATTTCACAAATGGCTGCTCCATAGGGGGTGACTGATTTTTTTTCACTTGTTCCTGTTGCTCTGGGCTGAAAATGCTGTCACCTTGTTTTCTTTATCATGCTATTTGAATTTCTGTTTAGATTCAGTAAAGTCACGATGTGCTTCACAAATAAACATACTCAGCACAGTTTTATCCTCTCTAAATGTTTCCATAACCAATACATTCCCGTCTTTTATGTAATATTATTTTATTTTTATATGGGCAGTATAATCAATGGATTGTAATGAAGCAAGAAGAAATTCTCTGAAATTCTCTGAATCGGAAATAATCAAGAATCAGGGTTTCTGCAAAAATATGGACATAAAAGAAAATAAGACATGTATAACTGTAAAGGAAGATAACATCTTCTTGTCTGTTTCAGGAAAACAACAGATCTTAATATTTTTTTCGAACTATATTTACCCAATTCAGATATAATTGTAATTTAACAAAAATTGGACTAAAATATAAACCAGAATCAAAGTATAAACAGAACTAATCTTAGAAAATAGACTTAAAAAAAGTTAAAAGTTTCATGTATTCCTTCCTGAGTTTTGAAACTTTCATATCCTCCATTATAGGAAAATCAAGATTGTGTAAGTCCAGCCCATTTTTGTATAGTTTTTGTTAAAGAAAAGGATTTTATGTCTGTTCTTCATGCACAGAAGAAAAACAAGATCTGTAGACACCTCTATCATTGATACTATTAACACCTATTTAAAGAATAGAAGTAACCTCCTGAAATAAAGTTTCCAAGGAAACTAGAAGGATACAGTAATCACCTTGTCAGGTATTGGTCCAATTACTATTACCTATGAACACAAAATTCTTTTGTTATCTTCAACTCTCAGTAAGCCATATGTCAGTTAGAGTCAAAGACTTTTTAGAGACCCTTAATTATACATTTCAAAGAAGTATGCTTCTGTAATATACTAACAGATAGTTGCTGAATCAGTCTCATGAGGTATCCTAAAGCTAAAAGGCAGAATGTACCAAGGATGAGCTTACAATGCAGTAGGTTAGACTCTATTGTGAATGCAGTTCTGATCAATGCAGCACTCCTTGTGGCCTCAAGAAACATTTAAGACTTGTAGAAATTACAAATAATTTACTTAAAACATTCTTTTCTGAGACAGTGGGAAGAAAGGACAAGAAAAGCAAACCTTGAACAACTATTTTCTGTATACTAAACCATAATATATCTTTTAATACCTTCTTTTCATAGTGAAACATGGTTAGCTTTCATCATAGAGATTCATCATAATTAAGTCATTTATATGGTAGGAGTGTGATATAAACTGGTTTCCTTAGCCCCTCATCCACACTTTTACAGGACAATGGATCCCATTGTCGTGAGATTATTCCTTTTCTAAGTTTTTGTCTTTTTCCATTTATTATATGTTAGATTAAATTAGATTGGATTAGATAAATTGACTTCACTTTATTTTGTCCACCAACTATTACTTAAAATATTTATTTCGGTAATATTTCTATCATGTCATGTATTTTTGTAAATAAGGTAGACAAATTGCTATTTAATTTTCCAGCTCAATCTTCTTCCTACCATCCTTTCATTCTGCAATCCTCCTATCTGAAATAATATAAAACATCTTATGTGAAGATAATAAAATTTGAAGTTGCTTTTACATGAATGAAGGTGGAAGAAAAAAAATAGTAAAATTATGTACATCAGTAGCAGACACTGCACAAAGTCATTTTAAGGCATACTTGTTGCAAGAGGACAATGTCAAGTCTAATGATATAAAATTATTCCAAACATACAGATTTTATTCTTATGAAAGATAAGGACAAATAAATCAATTAAAATTTAATCAGATTTTCTACAATTCAGTTCTACCTCAGTGAAGTCTTCTGAAGTTTGAACAGATGTGTTTGGATGTTGCTTAGTTAGTGAAGAGATAAACTATTTGTTTTTAGAAACTTTTATTCTTTCATTGCCATTTCTCTTAGACTTGTCACTTGGGCTTTTTTGCCTCACATGAAGATTTTTAATCTATATTATTTTGCTTCATTTTGTTTTTTGCAATACTGACAGTAGAGTAAGCTGCTTTCACACACTGGCAAGGGAAAAGAGCAAGGTGAGATGTATAATTTCTTCTAAAAAATGTGTGAATCATTCAGATTTTTCAAGAGTGCTTGAAACTCTTTTTGATCTTAAGGGCACAAAATCAGACTAAATGAACAAACAGCATTTTTAACAATCAAGTATTTAATATGTAGATCTGTCCAAAATCAGTCTGTAATACACATTGAAGTATTTAATTATCCAGTTCATACAGTCATGTAAATTCAGGAACTGAAACTTTGTGATTTCAGGACTATAGGTACTTTACTAAGCAATCTGAGTCAGATGACTGGATTCTTCTAAAATGTTATTTTTGTAGTTTCCAGAAGTGCTTTTACAATTATCACTGTATAGATTTCCTCAAAATTTTAAATTTTGACAAAAAGTTTTTGAATAAACAGGAAGTAATGCAAGAAAGAGAAGAGGTATTAAGTACAAACATATTATCTCTAGTCCATGAGTCTGTAAAGTGCAGACTTGCAGATGCTAGATAAATGTTTTGAGAAAGCATCTCTACACTTCTTTTCTTTCTCCACCCCCATACTCTCAGTTCACTGATAACCACTGGATGCAAAACAAACTTATGCTTTAACCCTTCTTATACCCTTTGTTCTTATCATTTGAGGATAATGCTCCACATGCTCAAGAAGCAAAGCAATTATTCTTCATTAAACAGCAATTATTTTTCATTACTTTCTGAATTTTCTACGCTTTTTTTCCCTTAAGAAATAAGGCAGATGCAAAACTTATTCTAAAACATATGCAATTGAATAGAATCTTCATGATACTTATTAGAATCTTCATGAAAACAGGCAGGAAGTTAAAGAAAGAATCATAAATATTTAAAAAATTAGAAAAGAAAATGTTGAAGTTAAATAAGAACTTATTAACAAGAAAAAAAGACTGCAGAAGGATCTCAATCATACCACTGCACTAGAGAAACAAAGAGAAACTATATGGTACTAAAGTATTTGAAAAATGTAAGAGGAAAATAGACTTCATAATATTTTTTCAGATATGTCTTTACATTTAAAACCCTAAACAAAATAGAAATGGCCTTGCTTCACCTAATTTTAACCTATAGTTAACCTGAAGTCTTATATAGCATCAATTGAAACAGAAGGTAATACTGTTGTAGAACAATCACCTCCACATATTTTTTCAATATTGTTCTAAAAGTTTTAGTGTTCTCTTCATATTTTTTAATACTTCATATCTGTCAGCTTTGCTAGATGAGATCAGTTCTTTAGATCCAAGTAAAAGAGGTTTTGAGATGTTATAGAAGTTACTAAAAGCTGCGTAGAAACATGAGTTACCTAAGAGTAACTATCAGCTCTGCAGCAACCCTTGTATTGTTCTATCATTTGTAGTACTGCAGCAGAATAAAACCTCACTAAGAACATTTTGAGCTCTTGGACATATATGCTGTGTACCTAAGTATTACTATATGCAATAATATTTATAACTCAGTTTTTTCTAGTATATTGACAATTTGATGGGAGCTTTTTGTTTGTTGGGAGTGGGGTGTGTGTGTGTTTTGGTTGGTTTATTTTGTTTTTGAGAATAAAAGGTCATAAAGAAAGTTGGTTTGCTTTGTTTTGCTTTGGCCTTCAAATAATTTCCCTGTAATACAGGAAACCAGGCTAAAAGAAGGCAGCCTTTATGAGAAGTATGTCCATTTTATACATTCATAAAGACTATGCCAGTATTTTTAGAAAAACCAAAAGCTTTAAAAAAAAATAAAGTCTTGTTCACATTATTCATTTACAAGGACATCTACCATATTGACAGGTTTAGCTGCCAAGAATATGTCACCTACCATATGATGTAAAAGAAAATATTGATTTTAAATGTAACCAAGCAGTGCTATGTTAGCATTAACAAGTTACACGTTTCACTCTCTTTTGTTCCTTTAGCACTAGCAAGTGTAGAGAATGTTGCTTAACCTACATATAAGTTGATGTAATCTTTCTTTACTGAGGAACCAGCACTAGTAAGATTGCCTAATGTGTTATAACAAGGTATTCACTGGACTAACGTGACTATAGTTTTGAACTGAATTTCCTGAGATTGCTATGCGTCACTAGTTTTCTCTAAGCCAATTGAAACCAGACTTTTGGTCATAAAGAACTTCAACCTTGTGAGAATTTGCTTTTGATAGATTTGCTGTAAAGATGCATTTTCTGGTTCAAATCCCTCAGCCTACATATCAGTTCTTCCCCCTCTACACTAGAACTATGCTTTTCAGTCATTTCTCAATTAATTTGAATGATACCACAGGGATTTCTGAACATTAATTTAAGAGCTGACCTTATCAGTAGCATTACCACTAATTTTTGCAGATTCTTTTTTTTTTCTTACGATCTCTCCCCAACAGTATTTCAACATCATGAAAAAGTATAAAACTCAAAACTGTCATCTGAGATTCCAGTTGATAACTGCAGGAAGCCTGTAGTGAAAAACTGGAAAGGATCCTTAGCATAAGGGAAACCACTAAAACTTAATTATACCCCATGATGTTTGCACTTTAAGATATAATACATTGATTTAACTCCTCTCCTATTATCTTTTTGTTCTTTCCTCTATTTGTTCCTTGTATTTCTTTCATTTGGATTAATAATCCTGATTTTATGGTTCCATTTCATACCAGTTTTTGAGGAAATGATCTATAAGGTGAAAAAACACTTGATTGAGATAATGAAGTCCTGACACCTCCTTCAGTGTCACTATAGATGTAAATTTTATATTTGAAATTTCCATGTGAACTTTTAGTAAATATGGTGGTCTTGAGAAGAAGTCAGTAATAACACTCAGTAATTATCTACAAAGCATTCAGAAGCAGTTATGTTCTTCTACAAAAATTTTCTAATGTACCTCCATAGATATCTACAGAAGTCCTCCTATCCCCTACTTTGATTTGTCTTTCTCTGTATTAAAAACAGACAAGCAAACAAACAAACCCACAACCAAACAAAAAACTTCAACAAACAACCCTCCTAAAAAATCCCCAACAAAACAAACCCAGTTATTTTTAAATTTGTCAAATTCAAATAATTTCTTCATGATGATTCAGACCTAAACTGCAGAACTCAGGTCTTCCTCTTGAGTTTGATCTCTAGGCATATATATGATCATGTCCTAGCTCTGTATGAGTTTCACGCCAGGTTGTGTGAACTTGCAATGCTCCTTCTGAGGTGCTTAACCTATGGAACAGCAAAGGTGTATCTCTGGGTGTTATTTTAATGATTTTTTAAATTAAATTACATTTAATTTTGCTCTGAGGGAGCTTACTCCTCTTCACAGACAGATTAGCTTTTAACTCAAACATGTAAATTGACTGAATACATTTAGGCATTGTAACTACCTAAATCCCAGTTCAGTCCTTTGTAGATAGTCAATGCTCACTGTTTCAAAAAAAAAAAAAAAAAGTGATTTATGACAAATATTGGTCAAGTCAACTCCTGAGATCAAACACTGGTCTGTTGCTTAATCTATCAAGAAAATAAACAGTGCACAACCTCCTTGCACCCACTAAGGGGCAAAAAATATCAATTTTAGGAAAAAAACCCCAATATTTGGCAAGATTTCTATCAGGAAAAAGAAGTGCTTGAATTCTATGTTGAGTGTGGAAATTTTCATGGCCAGGATCTCTGAGGAAGTGAAACATGAATTAAACAGTTTCTTTCTGAATGGTGTTTTTTAAATCTGGGTGGGAAAAGATTGTCTTAGAAACAAAGTCTGCAAGACTCAAAGCTATCTCATTTTACAGAAGGAATACAATTGCAATTCTCTTTACAATAAAGATATTGTTCTTACCAATACATGCTCAACTAATCCAAATATTTTTATTTACTTGAAAGTGGTTTGAAATCAAACTTTTTCCACATCACCAAACTTATCATTAGGGACTATTATAACTGAAGTGGTTTCCATGTACTTCATCCAGAAGCATTTCATTTATTTTGCCTTTGACAGAAAGAAACAGGAATGCTGCAGAAAACAGCATTTTCTGATTCTGCAGCAATGCTACAGAAAACAGATGATGCTGACATTGTGGCAGAACATTCTGCAGAAATGCTGCAGAAAACATGCTGTTGACATCACAACAGGATTGCTGCTTGTTACTGTAACATTTGTTATTGAAATAATAATTCTAACTACAGATTTTCTATGTTTTTGCAGGAAAAAAAAATTAGGAGGAAAAAGGAAATATTACCTTTGTTTTACTTCAGGATGCTCATAAAAATACTGCTGCAGATGTAGCATCAATTATTGCAAGAAAAGATCTTATAGGTTGCAATTTTTAACCTCTTTGTACTGGAGTCTTATTTTCCACAAGTAGTCAGTAATTGGAAATAAGGAAGTTGGTATTAGTGAACTCTGAACTAGATATTTTTCTAGTTAGCCTGAGAAACAAGAGGCAACATGAAACAGCAATTGAAAATTAGTAGCAGAAACATTCTGTTCAATTCAATGATAAACCATGCCATGCTATGCCATGTTATGCTATGATACTCTTCTTTCTTATTCTGTTGGGTTTTGTGACAGGAATGATGATACTTATGCTACATGACATGATGCCAGATGAAAGCTGGGCTGGTTCTTAGTGGCTGGATGTTAATGTTGGCATTATTTTTTTTTCTTTAATTGTCTTAATCTCAGGATTTTCTGGAAACATATAAAATTATGAAAATAGCCTGCATGCAGAAGTAGTACTGGCTTAAGTCAAGCCACAGTACTCAGATCTATGAGTGACATCACTATTCATCTATCTACCATTTCTCTCACTGAATTTTGTTCTGCTTCTCATCACTGCATCACTGAAAACATCTAGTATTATTTAGGTTAGTGTAGTGACTGTCACAGCTCTGCCACAGCAATTTCACATGGAAGGGAAAAGCACAGACCAATAAAGTCACAGATTTCTGTAGGCACCTCAGGTCAAAATTTGGCTAACTATTCTGGTCAATTTTATGTTCATAAATATTGTATCTTTTTGCAACAAACCAAATGGAAATGTCCACTGTGACAGTTATGTAAAGCCTATTCAGATAGGTTATCGCTACACAGAAACCTGAGTGAAAACAAATATGGAAAGGTAACAGAATTAATTATATATGTTTTCTTTTAATTTCTCCAAGAAATTAGAGACAAATGAAATGTAGTATAAGAACATTGATATCTACCTTTTATAAAAATCAATGAAATGGGAAATAGTGAGTCAAACAATATTTTTTTTCTGTTATGTTCTGCAGAAGTGATCACAGGTTATCAGAAGAAACTGCTTTCTTCACAACAAATTGACACAACATTAATGCGATTTGATGGTAATGTATCAATAAACTGATAGATTGTCAGTGGTTTAGGACAAAGTGTGTATACTCTGAAGAAATTGGCAGGAAAATTAAATACCGAATACAGTATCTTAAATGCTTCAAGTAGATTGCAGCTTCATATGTGCTCTGACAGTAACAACTTCATTGTGTGAATAATGAAAGAGGAGGAAGATTAATAGGAACATTTGTATATCAATTAAGTATATCTAACCTTGAAACTGGCATGATAACAGAGAAAACATAAAATAAAGGGAAAAAAAGTTCATTTTGCCATCAAACTTTTTTCTGCCTTGGTGAGGCCACATCTGGAGTATTGTGTCCAGTTCTGGGCCCCACAGTTCAAGAAGGACAGGGAACTGCTTGAGAGAGTCCAGCACAGAGCCAAAAAGATGATTAAGGGAGTGGAACATCTCCCTTATGAGGAAAGGCTGAGGGAGCTGGGTCTCTTTAGCTTGGAGAAAAGGAGACTGAGGGGTGACCTCATCCATGTTTACAAATATGTAAAGGGTGAGTGTCAGGACAATGGAGCCAAGCTTTTTTCAGTAATGACCAATGATAGGACAAGGGGCAATGGATGCAAACTGGAGCATAGGAGGTTCCGTGTAAATATCAGGAAGAACTTCTCTACTGTGAGAGTGACAGAGCACTGGACCAGGCTGCCCAAAGAGGTTGTGGAGTCTCCTTCACTGGAGACATTCAAAACC
>VZRW01003755.1:358-12018 GCA_013398125.1 Aegotheles bennettii | reverse complement strand
CCACTGCTCTGCGTGTTGGAGTATGGCAGCTACAAGTGTCTGCTGGCCCAAGCAGATGAGCCTCTGACCCAAATGTGAGCAGGAGAAACAATTATGTGAGTCCTGTACACCATACAAACCCCTCTGCTGATCATGTGCACTATGCTAACAATCAGAGGGGCCCTGCCTCCAGCCAGGTGGAGGAGAGGGATAATTGAGTCTATTGGACAGTGTGGATTGATGACCTGGCACAACAGAGCCACAGAGGTTCCAGAGTAGCAGAGGGCTTGCGCTGACCATTTAGACTGAGACAAGTTGGATCATCAGTGTGTGGAGTGCTAGGATCAGGGGGGCTTTATTAATTTAAAAGATATGCTTTAATCTGTTATCTGGAAAAAAACCCACAGCCTGTGGCAAAGAGGAAGAGGAGAGGAGAAAGGAGGATGTAGTGTTTGTGGTGGGTTTTGATAAGACCAATGAAACTTTGGGTCTAGGAATTCAGGACTCTGAATTACCATTTCTTTTTTGAATGTTTGAACTTTGGGGGAATAGGATTACCTGCTTTGCTTTGGCATGTCCTTAATATTGCAGTTCAGCATTAAGAGAGACGTCATAGCCGAGATAAAAGTATCTAGTCTTTGGTTAAGAGTTGGAAGGAATTTTAACCATTGACTAGATATGTTCTGCACATTTACACACCACTCTGTCCTCACACTTGCATGCCCATGACTGGAAGCCTGAGGATGGGTAAGTACTCAGACAGAAGAGAAGATGCCTGCCTGACTGGTACTCTGGTCATACATTTATAATTGTATTGCTGACATAAAACATAACTATGTATTAAAACTATGGTAAATGCCACTGAGGAATTTGTGTCTGGAGTTACACTATCCTCTGTAGCACTTCATGGTTCATCAGTAGGAAACATATCAATACTTCTCACCCAATTTCTTGTGACTGCAGTAGCTTTGGCACTCTTGAGGACTGAGATGTGTGCATGCATGTGTCTCTGTGTGTGTTCTCTTCTCTGGGCTGTCAAGTCTTATTTTCAGACTTCCTTTTCTGCCAAGCAAGCAGGATTTGAGAGGACAAGTCTCTGGGACTCATCTCATTCACTCATGTCCTGGAATAAATGAGAGGCTGTGGCACAGCATTTTAACTGCTAAGAAGCTAACTAAGAAGTTAACTAAGAAGTTTTGCTCTGAGAGGTCCCAACAGGTGCAGAACTAAGCATATGGAGAGCTATGTGTGGAAAGCCTCCAAATACAGTAATGTGGTTTGGTTTAGTATATATGCCCCTGATGCACAAGAGGTGAAGGATATAGGCTGGCTTAGCTTTGTAATCTATGGCATTTCAAGGGTGAGGGAGAAATAAAAAATAAAATCACAGCTTCATGCTAGCTGCTGATTTTTTTCTTTTTTTTTTTTTCCTAACGTGTATTTATATTTTATAGCTGCTTTTTCATTCTACACACAACAGCTTGTGTGTAGTTGGAGCCCTGAGCAAGTTGTGGTTATTTTTCTGTTTACATTTCTGTTGGACAAGCCTTGTTTCACTTGCATCCCCTGTAGGATTGTTCAGTAGGTCAGGCTGAACTGAGATGTGCTTGAAATACTAGTTTATATATTTTTAGAAATGCACCAAGACTTGGTCGTGGAGAAAGTTTCCATTAAAAAATAATTGAATCAAAGCTGAAGCAGTGTAAGTATTGAAAGTCATCTTCATCAGATCCAAAGCTTCTATATCATATTTTTACTTAAGACAGTTTAATTTGCTTAATACTGTGTATTATCTATGACATCATACTCAAGTTGGCCCTTGTTCTCTGTGTAATATATAGGTTCTATACTTAGTGCCTTGTTTTCCTTGGTGCTCTTGGGAGCATCATGATGACTCTTTTGTCCAATTGTCTCTCAGATTAATGCACTTTTAGTTCCATTTGAGTTAAGCAGTTAACTGAGAAAACAATTACTTATTCTAGATTATCATGTGCTTGTTTTACAGGTACGCCTAGTATTAAAGTTCTCATGCCTGCACTTTCTCCTACAATGGAAGAAGGAAACATTGTGAAATGGTTAAAAAAGGAAGGTAAGATAGCATTTTCTATGGCCACATATGCTGTAATTCTTCACTATATAAATCTATTCTGTAAGAATTAGATTATTCTTTCTGGTCGTACCTTAGTATTTTGAAGCAAAATGTTTTGTATGTGGATGCTGTCTTCTTGAACAGTTGTTGGTTCCTGAAGCATTTTTCCCTTAGTTGTCTTCTAAAAGGTTATATTAATCATATTTTTGAAAAATTTCCATTAGGCTGTTCCAGGGTGTGAATGTGTGTAGTTTTTAATTCCTGATGTTGTCATGATGATCAGTAACTTTGAAAGTCTGAGAGCCTTTGGCTTTCAGGAGAATCACAGAACATGCCTCTGTTTCATTATTCCACTGTGTTACCAAGTAACATGGAAGATACGGCAGTTTTATAGTTGCTATTCTGGGCTTACTTTTTTTAATATCTAAATTATAGTCTACAGTTGAAACTGATAGGAAAAAAATAAAATTACTTTCCAAAAAAACCCCAAAACACCTAAAACAAAAACCAGACTCCTTTAAAAAAACCCCCTAACAGCCTCATTTATCTTAGGCTTGTTTATCTGTGCTCTGACAACTGAAAAGTAATGTACTTCTGCTAAAATATGTTGGAACAGCTGAGTGAATTGTCTGAGTGTATGTTTTGTCTTCACATGTGTAAATGAAAAATGATCTGCAGAAGAATCAGCAGTCTCTGTTCTGTCCCCTCTCCTCCTACCTCTCCAATTGAATACTGGAAATGTGTGTTGACTGTAGTTTTTGATTCCAGGTAGCAGTTCTCCATAGGTATAGCATTCTCCTGGAGAAACTGGCTTCCCATGGCTCATACAGGTGTACTCTTCACTGGGTAAAAACCTGGCTGGATGGCCACGCTCAAAGAGTTGCGGTGAATGGAGTTAAATCCAGTTGGTGGCTGGTCACAAGTGGCGTTTCCCAGGGCTCATTATTGGGGCCAGATCTTTTTAATATCTTCATCAATGATCTGGGTGATGGGATCGAGTGCACTCTCAGTAAGTTTGCAGATGACACCAAGTTAGGCAGGAGTGTTGATCTGCTAGAGGATAGGAAGGCTCTGCAGGGAGACCTGGACAGGCTGGATCGATGGACTGTGGCCGATTGTATGAGATTCAACAGGGCTAAGTACTGGGTCCTGCACTTAAGTCACAACAACCCCTTGTGACACTACAGGTTTGGGGAAGAGTGGCTAAAAAGCTGCCCAGCAGAAAAAGACCTGGGGATGTTGGTCTACAGCCACCTGAATATGAGCCAACAGTGTGCCCAGGTGGCCTTGAAGGCCAACAGGATCCTGGCTTGTATCAGAAATGGTGTGGCCAGCAGGACTAGGGAAGTGATCATCCCTTTGTACTTGGCACTGGTGAGCCTGCATCTTGAATACTGTGATCAGTTTTGGGCCTCTCAGTATAAAAAAAAAAAAGAAATTCTGGAATGTGTCCAAAGAAGGGGAACAAAGCTAATGAAGAGTCTAGAGGACAAGTCTTATGAAGAGTGGCTCATTGTTTAGTCTGGAGAAAAGGAGGCTCAGGGGAGACCTTATGGCTCTCTACAACTACCTGTTAATTTCCAATCTTTAAGTCTCTCTTCCTCATTTCCCTTTTATCTTCTGCCTGGAGGATGGAGATGCATCTGGATGTGGCACTGGGTGATGTGGTTTAGTGGTGATGTAGGTAGGCGGTTGGACTGGATGATCTTGAAGGTCTCTTCCAACCTTGATGATTCTGTGATTCTATGAACAGAGAACAGTTCTGTTCTCTGGGTTGTGGCTTACCCTGACCATTAAACTGAGACAGGTATACAAGATAGAGTCCTCTTGTCTTATGAATTTATTAGGAACAATAAGGAAGTCTATGTCTGTAGAAAGTAATTGCACCAATGTTCTTGAAAACTTAAGCTTCAGTTAGTCAAGTATTAAATCCAAGATTATGCAGAGAGAAAAGAACAATCCAAAGTCCCTTTTGTATTCATTAATTGTCAATGACTGTAAGACATTAAACATCAACATAGTCTGTTTTACAATATATATATATAGGATTCAAAGTTGCAAGAGAAAGCAAAGAAGAGAGCATGGTGGGGGTTGAAGTAAAGTCCAGTTTGCTCCACAACACAAATGAATCAGTTTTCCTCATAAAAAAAATTTAGGATGTAACAGCTATACTGTGCTTTTTCTGTCTTTCCACTACACTTCCACCTCAACACTAAAGGAAAAAAAAGCTCCGCACCTATTTTAATTAAATTAAAATAAAATCTTAATTGATGGTTCGACTTTCAGAGAAAACTGTTTTAGGATTTTTATTGCCACTTAGAAACCCAAAACTGAGTATAATATATTGTGTTATTTGGGACATCTCTGACCATAATTAGTTCTTATGGGTTTATTTTTTTTCTCTGATAGTCTGGAAAATAAACATAATGAAAATATTAGAAAAAGGGAAGATACATTTTGAAGAAAGAAAGCAAAGTGATTCAATGGTTATAATCCGTCTGTCTGCAAGGGATGCTCATAACTACATAACCCTCCAGTGATTTGACCATCTAAGTGTAGTGGCATTACTAGCTGTAAATGTTTGATAATCTCATATCCAAGAAAAAAAAAATAGTTGACAGAAGAAAGCTGGTCATTGCATATGAAATGTTTTTTCTACTGTATAACCAGCAGGGGCCAGTATAATACAATTTTGATAATTTTTCTCTCCTTTGTGTAAATATAAAATGTTTTCATTTTATGGTTTCACAGGATAGACAGGTCATTTTGGTACTGCAGAAAGAAAAATGCTGAGTTTAATTGACACCTTTACTATTTTTGTCTCATTGTTAATGCAGTTTCATGTTGATTCCTGTGGGTAGTAAAGTTGTTCTCATAAAAATAAAACTGTGTTTCTAAAAACCCGTATTTTGTATGTATGAATTTAATGCTGATGAAAGATGATAGACTGGCAGCCCAGGAGACCAAAATCCTGTTGTTATTGTGGGCAGGAAACAGAATAGGCAACAGTGCTGGCTGTTTCCTCATGCAGTGTAACTCTGCTGCCTTCAGAGATATCACCTCCAGGGACTTCAGTCCCTGTGCTCAGTCAACTTTGATTTGATTTGCAAAGAGTACATCAAGGAATGCAGTTTGGGTTTTGTGATTTGGTCAGTAACTGAAGAAACCCAACAGGCTGTTGAATATCGGTTGAAATCCGATTGGATGTGATCTCCTAGAGGGAGACATGGCTTCAGTAGAGATCCTGATCATTCAGCCTAGCTATAGGAACTTAATTATTAAAAAAAGAAACAAACCCCACTCACAATTTTTCAAGGGCATCATGTATCAACACAGAGGACTGCCATTCTGGCAACCTCTGTTGTAAATACTGCTATCTCAATAGGAAGTGTAAGAGCAAAGATGTGCTTTGCAAAAGTGTTCTTTCCAATCCTATCTATTGGGAATACTGATTGTTGATTGACACCAAAGTGGGCATCAGTTGGGAGATACCACGAATTTTGCAATCTCTAGTGAAAATAACTAGGATCCTTTCTATTGCACTTGGGTACTGAAACACACGTGAGATTTTTTTTGAATGCTTTTTTTCTTAAAATGACATTTAATCAATTGCCTGTCAAACTTATGACCACTTCTTGGCTGCAGCAGTCAAAGGAAAACAAAAAAAGTAGTGGATAAGTGGTTTTCCCATTTTTCTGGAGACTTGCTCTTGCCTTCCCTGTTCAAGGGAATCCTTTGCTTTTTGTGAACAGCCTCGTGTACCTCGGTTAAGAGATGTGTCATGTGTGACAGACACACAGATGAAGGGATTTGCTTTGACTACCTTGCACTGTTGGAGTTACTGCTGCAGTTTGCTTTAGCACTGAGATTGCTTTTTAATGGTGCAGAACACTTACAGTTTGATTGCAGGTGGGGAGAAGAGAATAATTAAGATGTGGAGTTAAACTTCTTTCTACTTGTCTATCTTAGCTCTGTAGGTTACAGAATTTACTCAACAGTTTGATTTCTTAGCATTGATGATGTGCTTACCTGATGATCTGATATATGGGCTACTTGAATTAAGGATCCAATGGAATTAAAATGCTGGTATGGAGCCTGGAATATTGACTTCCTGTTACAAACACCTGTTATGGTTTGGGGGGGCACAGGCTGATCTTACGGTATCAATACGAGGACCTAGGAAGAGGGTGTTTTGGACCCCAAGGGATCTGGGGCGGGGGGGCAGAACAGATAAGGGGGGGTCAGTATTCCCTCCCATTTCCTGCTATACTCTATTAAACCCAGGAGGACAGGAAGTCTGCTCCTTCCTCCTCCTTCTTTCTCGCTGCTTCGCTGCATTTGGAGGTCTTGGAGAGAAGCTCCTGCTCTGTTTTCAGCTTGCTATGTGCTCTGCAGGACCCAAACCCATCGAGTGCTGGGAAGAGTTTTGAACCATTTTCCTGAGTTGACTCTGCCACAAGGGACTTTCGAGGACTTATAGCAGTGATTATAGAGATCAGGTTTTGTATATATTTGTTCCTTATCCCATGTGTTACTATCCCTTCCCTGTTCTATTAAATCTGTTCTGGTCTTAACTTCCAACCTTGAAGTCTCTCTCTTATTCCACTTTTATCTTCCCCCTGCAGAGTGGAGGGGAGTAACAGAGAACAATTCTGTTCTCTGGGTTTTGGGTTTGCCCAGACCACTAAACCAAGACAACTGTTTATGCTCTAGTTATTGCAACGTGCAGTGTGGCATCTCCTGCTAAGTTCTTTCATAGAAATATTTGTGACTTATAAAACTGTGTAAGTGACTGAGCTTTCAATGTTTCCTTGTTTATTACTGCAGAGCTCACAAGGATCATACAAAATTTTGTTTTTCCCTTCTAATTCAGGTAGTCCTGAAATAGGAAGTTATTTATTTATTTATTTATTAAATGTGTTTTATCTCTTACCTAATACAGGTAGTAACCTGCACTAGTTGTATTCTGATGCTTAAGTACAACAGAGTGATATCTAGAATGAAATCAAATGCTTGGACAGTTATCTGTTGTATCTGTTGTATCTGTTGTAGCATTTCTGATACTGGAGAAATATTAACATTTTACTTCATATAAGAATTGTAGTCATGTGTTAGACTTGTATGTATTGTCTCTATTTTTCTGTGCTCTGTCATATTTTGTTGGAGGCTAAAACATGCAACTACCTTAAAGTTTTTCAATGTAATCTCAATTTTAGTGCTGGCTGTATAGTGACTATTGATCTTTTGAAAGAATCCAGACCCATAATACCTTTATTATGTGCTAGCAGATATAGATATTCTTCAAACTCAGAGGAGGAGTATACTTCAAAATTAATCATAGATTTATATAATGTAGTGAAAGTAATTTCTAATTATGCATATCTTTATTTCACAAAGTATGTTTCAGAAAGTTCTTTATTAACTGTATAGGAGATTGAAGAAACAAGCTTGCAGACATGCTTTACAAAGAGATGTAAGTTCTTGAGGTTTTTATTTTAATATCTTTAATAGTGTAGATACAAACTAGGGAACTGTGATACTTAGTTAAAGATTTGTCGTTGACCATTGTCTTAAAAAAATACAGTTTTAAATGGTTTGCTTTGGCTTAAGGCTAGCAATGAATATGGAAGACTCAAGATCTTATTCATGGCAGTGTTTCTGAGAGACGGTGTTGTGGAAAGAAATTTTATTGTGTGTATACTTCCTCTTGAAAAACCTACTGTAAACATGAATATCTGAAATATGTTAATATTTTGCTGTGCCAGTTTGTGTCTCTGAATCTTACTGTTTTTATTTGGAAATGAAAGATAAAATAAATAATGATAGGGGGTCAACTAGCTGTAGGGAATAGGAACTAGCTATAGGAAGTAGTAAGGAATGTTAAATGGGTATAATGTATGAATAAATATCTATCTTCCATGGTTAAAATAGATCAGAAAGGAAGTTTTGTCTAAGTATTTTTAAACTTATATTTTGCAGGTGAAACAGTGAATGCTGGAGATCCATTGTGTGAGATTGAAACAGACAAAGCTGTGATTACCATGGAATCAAGTGATGATGGCATATTGGCTAAAATACTGGTAGGGATTCTGTCTTTCTGAGTAGGATGATGTAACTTCTCGTCAGACTGTCATTTAGAATATTGCCTCTAAAACTGGTTTAGATAGCCAAATTTCCTTCTGCTGAGCTTTCAGAATAATGCACTTACTTGCATTCCTAGTGAGAAATAATTGGCCTATTTATTTCTTACATATACCAGGCTACTGGTATGTGGTACGTGATTCTATATATGTTTAATGGATTTTCGGTTATTTATGCCTGATTTAATTATGTTTGTTTTGCACCTTATGAATTATGTCCATGAAATATTGCAGTTTATAACATCTCTTACTCTGAGTTACAGAAAAACAAGTTACAATGTTACTTGGAAAATGGAATTTTGGGTGGTACTTTACCCAGGATGTGTGATCTCCATGCTAGATTATCTTGTGCTGGCCATTGAAGATGGAACATTATACAAGATGATCTGATCCCGAGGATAATTCTTAGCTTATTAATTTCCTGTATTCTTAAAATTAAATTGATTAGGCTTAATTGTCATGGTTTGGACACTTGTTCTATCAGCTGACCCCACCTGGGAGGGGGAATCGGAACAAGGAAAGGAGATATATGGGTTGAAACGAAAACAGCTTTAATAGAACAATAATATTGAACTAATATTAATCCAAATGCTAATATAAAATACAAAGTTAAACTGAGCTCCAGATACTAGTCGCAAGCTGTGTGCTCCTAGCTGTGAAGGCTCTATGTCAAACGCTGCAATTCCAGCAGCTCCAGCGAGAATGGGATGGTCACAGCAAGCAGAGAAGTAGGCCTTGGGTGTGGGATGACCGATGAGACAAACGGGACCCTCTCAGGAAAGCAGCCATGGTAGAAGCCTCCAAACATCCCTGCAAACTTCCCAGTTTATAGTGATGGTGATGTTTATGGTATGAAATATGGCCAGCTTGGGTTAGCCCATTACTCATGTATGGTTCAAAACTACCCTTGACCTTGGTCACTACAGAAACCTGTGTACCAGAGCATCTCATCTCTTTTGTTCTCACAGAATTGGACTCTGCAGTCTCTCAAAACTACAGTTTCTCTGAACAGAAAAATTACTTTAGAATTCTGTCCCAGCAAAACCAGGACACTTAATGTAAAGAATGAGAACTGGGATATATGTGACAAGAGGACAAGAGGAAATGGCCTCAAGTTCCATCAGGGAAAGTTTAGGTTGGAGATTAGGAAGAAGTTCTTTCCTGAGAGGGTGGTTGGGCACTGGAATGGGCTGCCCAGGGAGGTGGTGGAGTCACCGTCCCTGGGGGTGTTCAAAAAACAGGTTGCTGAGGCACTTGAGGCAATGGTCTGATGGTCTGATGGTTAGGAATGTGATGGGATAAAGGTTGGACTTGATGACCCTGGAGGTGCCTTCCAACCATAATGATTCTATGATTCTATGATAAAGTATTAGAAGGGTAATTTCAGAATGGTTATATTCTTTCAGTAGAATTGATTCTTAAATTACCACAAACTTTTTTGCTTAAAATACTTAGTTCAATTTGGACCAAAATGAGATGATGAATGATTGTTTAAGAACTGGATTTAATATCCAGTACCACTTTCTCATTCATGACCTAAATGAGAATTGGTGTGAACTGAAACTACTTTGTATAAAACTTACGCTGCAGAGTGAGCTAGCATAAAGTTCCGTCCACCTTTCCTTCCCAGGATAGGAAATAAACATCTACTTTGCAATATGTGTGTTAGTGACTATAGCACTGTGCTGCAGTGGCAACAGCTACAAGGGAACTTTATTCCTCTGTGCCCTTAATCTCCTCCAGTTTTTTCTGCCTGTCTTGGCTCACCTGTGCTTTGTTGGTTTGTCAGCAAAGTTAGGATTCTTTTGACTCTATCTGGCTATGCATACAAACAGTAACAGAGGTATTGTGAAGCTACTTATTTCAGCTTTCTGCATCTGAGATTCTGGGCTTCATTGAGATTTCTGCAGAGATGTTTTCTGGTATTGTGAATTACGAAAATGTGACTCAAAAATCCAGGAGGTGTTTAGTTAAGCAAAAGAGTAACTTTTTTTTTTTCTATTCTAGTTCTGAGCTGAAATGGCTGTGTGTTGAAAAACATGGTTTTTTTTAAAAAAAAAATACAAAACATGTATACGCTTTTTAAAATAAACTCTGCAGTCATCTGGGCTGGAAACTTGTAGTGGAAACTAAGCAATGCTGGAGATTTCACATAGCTGCCTTGGAGTGCTGAATGACAGAATCACAGAATGTTAGGAGTTGGAAGGGACCTCGAAAGATCATCTAGTTCAACCCCCCTGCCAGAGCAGAACAACCTAGGGCAGGTTATGAGAAAAAACCACATTTGAACATGAGAAAAAAACATTTGGTTTGCTCTGAGAAGTGAGAGTTGACAGCATCGGTGGCTTTGAATGTTCTTATACTGCTGAGTTAAAAAGCAAGCCTAACTAGTGTAAATGTTGTGTTATGTTTTTGAAGGCTCAACCATCCCTGTTGGATTTCTGCATGGGTTCTCATAGCACCATTAAAGCACTTGGACACCAAAATTGTGCTAAGGACTTGACACCACAAATATGTCATAGTGCTTCTCGATTTATTCAGTTGCAATACGTAGGTTGCTTATAAAAATGAACGTGTTCTAGGTGCAAGCCTTTGTAAGACAAGAGAAGACAAAAAAAATTTGATTTATTCTTATTTTGAAAAAAAAATTAACTGCTGCATATTAAGCTGTATGGGGAGTATTTCAAACTTGGACATATCTGTTTTACATCATTATTGGTATGGATCAAACATCTGATTATTATGCTGATAAACATGTTTTTTCTAAGTATCTTGGTCAGTGCTAAGTATGATAATGCTGTACAATTATTAGAGTGAATAACTTCACTATGTTCTATCTTTACAGCTTTGTTTTCTTTTGTTTTTCCCACTTGTGTTTTGGTGGCTAGATTAGGTAGGCTGTGTTTGTACTGGCTTCAGGCTGCTGTCTGATTTGATTGTGAGTGGTAGTAACATTACAGTTACAGTTTTAAAAATCTGTTTATCAATGGACCTTTCTGTGATAGGATCTTGCACAGAATCAGAGGATCATAGAATGGTAGGGGTTGGAAGAGACCTCTGGAGGTCATGTAGTCCAACCTCCCTGCAAAAACATACTCACCTAGAGCAAAGTGGGTTTTGAATGTCTCCAGAGAAGGAGACTCCACAACCTCTCTGGGCAGCCTGTTCCGGTTCTCCATCACATTCAAGGTAAATAAGTTTTTTCTCATGTTTAGATGGAGCTTCCTGTGTACTAGTTTATGTCCATTGCCCCTTGTCCTGTCACTGGGCACCACTGAGGAAGAGTCTGGCCCTGATAAGATTTATTAACAGCCACCCTTTAGATATTTATAAGTGTTGATAAGATCCCCTCTTGGCCTTCTCTTCTCCAGGCTAAACAGACCCAGCCTTTCTTCATAAGAGAGATGGTCCACTACCCTAATCATCTTTGTAGCCCTTTGCTGTACTCTCTG
>VZRW01003753.1:421708-440553 GCA_013398125.1 Aegotheles bennettii | reverse complement strand
CTATGATTCTATGATTAAATTGTCTATATGTGTAATCTAGGTAAAATTACAGTACTTTAGTAAATCTCTGTATTAGTTTAAAAGATTGTACTTTAAAATATGAACAAAATCAAACAAACAATTCCTCTAGCAAAGATTAGCAAAGAAGTCAACTTAAAACTCCATTAGTTTTTCCCAGTATTAGCTAAATTTGCTGGAAAGATCAATTGCAAACAACTTGATCTTACAAGATAGTTGCTCAGTTTATCACCATGATTTCTTTTAGAGTTCATAGCAAAAGTTACATACTTGATAGACTCCATTTCATAATACCATTGCTCAATAGAGTAAATAATTGTGATATAGTGGTATTTTAAACACCATATTTATTCCTAAATGATCAAAATGCTTATTTTGCTTAGGCTTTTCTCTCTTCATATACAATATAACCTTTTATTTGTTTCCTATGGAATCAGAATACTAATTGAAATGAAAATCACAATTGCAGCCTCATTCAATGGAGAGGCAGAATGATGAACAGATGGCACAAAAGAACAAGCTCTTGGTAGGAGCTTCTTTGTGTATTTGGGAGAATTATGTTAACATAAATCTTTTTTTCCCCCCTCTTGTTTTAAGCATTTTATTTTGTTCCTTGTCACAGGATTTGAATTCAGAACAGACTCATATTTTGATGCAGTTTGAAAGATGCAATTCAGCAGTTTGTATACAAATATCCAGAAATTATTCAGAAAGCAAATGCATTTTTAAATGATAGCGTTACTATAGTTACTGGTAATCCAAACACTTAAGTGAAAATAAGAAGAATTGTCCAGTCAATAAGGAGAATTCCCCTCAGTTATTTATGATTATCCCATAGATTGTTTGATAGTTTTGAGTGGATGATGAAATTCTAACAGATTACATTTCAAAATTAGATTTCAATATATTTCATTGGATTTCAGAAGCATCAATACTTATTTTATGTTTGTTAATTGAATTGACGTTTTATTTTTAGCTTTGATGATCAGAGGGCTGGAGCACCTCTTCTGTGAAGAGAGGCTGAGAGAGTTGTGGTTGTTCAGCCTGGAGAAAAGAACGCTCTGGGGAGGCCTTCTAGCAGCCTTCCAGTACCTGAAAGGGGCTTTTTACAAGGGCATGTAGTGATAGGACGAGGGGGAAAGGTTTCAAACTGAAGGACGGTAGATTTAGGTTAGGTATCAGGAAGAAATTCTTTCCTGTTGTTGGTGGTGAGACACTAGACAAGGTTGTCCAGAGAAGTTGCGGTTCCCCCCTCACTGGAAGTGTTCACGGCCAGGTTGGATGGGGCTTTGAACAACTTGGTCTAGTGGGAGGTGTCTGTGCCCATGGCAGTGGGGTTGAAGCTGGTTGCTCTTTAAGGTCCCTTCCACCCCAAACCATTTTATGATTCTATGACTTTTGATGGCGTCCAGATTATCCAAACATGTTTTAACTTCACAAGACCTCATTTACAACACTTCTCAAGTATAAAGATCTTTTCAGTACAGTTCAGGTGAAAAGAAAATTAAAGGTTCTCGGTTCTTTTTTTCTAAAACTCTGAAGATTCCATGCTCTAAAACAGGAATATAACTCCATCATCTTAGTCATAAGAAAACAATAACATTTTTTTTTAACTATAATATCACTGCAACACCAAGTCCTGTAGTGTAACAGAAATCTTCCTGCTTTAATATAAAAGTAGTATCCACAGATGTGTAGTGAAAGTGAGATTTCAAAATGATAGAAAATCTGGAACTAAAGGACTCCCATGAGGAAGGGTAGACATCTTTCAAGAAGTCTAAAACCATCATCCTTTCAATTTCTGGCTCTGTGAACTATTTTCTTGGTGGTGAATGAACCTGCTTGAATTGGTACCATAACAAACTTCAGTTGTGATGACATTATTTTACTCTGTCATGTTTTATTTGCTGCTCTTGAAGAGAGTAGCACAATGAGCACAACTGAGAAGAGAAAGAAAAGCATCCCTAGAGACACCTCATCAATGCTGCTTTTTGTGTCTGTGAAACAGTGAAAGCAAATGAATAATATTTTTCATATAATCAATTTCATTTTAATTAAGAGCAAATCAGTTGAACAGTTCTGCTTCTCAGAAATTTTGTGCTGCTACTACCCATGATGTAAATCCTGCATATAATACTCTTTTGACTCTTATTTTCATTAGGGCAACCTCACATTAAATTCAAAGGATGTGCAATTGAGGAAAAATTGACTATAAATAGGGTAGAATTTCAGGATTTGCTGCAAGACTATGTGACATAAGTGTTAATGTACTCCATGTAATCACAAGTGTATTAAGATTTATGGATTTTTTTATCCCAATGCACAAATCTATCCAAGCCATCTTCAGATCCATCCATATCTTAAGTGGGCTGAACCAATTTCTCTCTGTTTCTTTTTCCTCACCTAAGGGATGTCACTTAGATGTCTCATTTAAAGTTCTAGTTCAAATGAATCATGATCTTAGGATTTTGAGAATCCAGCCAGCCATAAACTCCTTTCTCATACTATTCCTCTTTTCACGATGAGAGAGATAATAATATTGCAGTTAAATTACCTGTAAGATTAATCTTGTAGATTTTCCTGTGTTTTTATTGACTCCTTGGAAATAATGTTTTCCTACCAAAAGGTAGGAAAAGGGAGTACAAATTCTGATATTCACAGGACAAAATACAGCCAAATGGCTGCTCTTCATGTTTTAATACTGTGTTCAGCAACATTCTGTTACAATATTCAGAAAACGCTTGAACTGTGCTACTGTTTGGATACAGCACACTTAGGATATGCTCAAAAGCAATTCAAACTCTACATAATGACTGTGACCAGTCATTAGTCTATGCTTTGTCTGTGCCTGCTGCTCTTTTGGATTATTTATCCATCAGCATTCATATGATAGTTTTATTGGTACAAAAATTCATAAGCCATAATATCTAAAGCTGAAGAGAGAAAAGTGTGGGATGCAATTACATATTTATTCCTTCAGGGAATAGAAATAGTGCCATATAATTTGTCTGATCAGGAATCCAAAGTTAGCAAGCGTGACTTTTTTGTTTTCTGTCCATATTAAATCTGCAAGTATTAAAAATACTTTAATACAATATTTTCCATAAGTGATTAATGTGAGAAGAGGTATTCCAACTAAAACTATATATCATAAAATATTTTACAGTTGAATAATTTTTCTTCTGAAATCCACAGGATTTTATCAAAAATTTTGAAGGAAAGTTGGAGGCTCCAATGTCTTACAGATCTGTTGCTTGTTGATGCATACCACAGGATAGAGCATTGTTTACTAACATTTGATGTTGATATGATCTAGCACAATTGTGTCATGACACTACTTGCCATCCATAAATATTTATTTAGGGTTTTAGGTTTTTGCTTTTTTCTTTCCCTAAAGAAAGAGTGAAGTGAAAGTTAATAGTAGAATAATTTTATATTCTTTCTGCTTGTTCTGTAGCATACAGTTATTTTTGCATACATGGTTATTCGGTTCCATAACTGTTCTTTACTATTGCTTGGGATATTTCAGTAACAGCAGGTAAAGTAGACATAAAATTATCAGGAACAACTACCTGTGACACTTTTATGATGTTTGTTTTTCAAATCTGACTAGCACTTCACATGAAACTTTTGTTGCCTATACATGAACAGCAACAGTAAAGGTAGCTTTGTCAAAATACTCCCTTTATGGTAATTTGGTTGCTTTATTGCTTCTGTAAATAGTATCTTTAGAAAAGGCTAATATATGGAAAACAAAAATTAAATTTATCAGGTTCATCCATTTTCTGTATCTCAGAGTCACTTTTTCTGCTACTTACTGATACCATTTGAATCAGTCACACTTCATGCCCATCCTTTCCCAGATTTCATATTTATTTCTTCTTTGCATTCAACATGCTTCTTTAAAGGGTTTACATTAAGTGCTTACAGCTTTCAAGTGCTTTTGTCATCCTTCCTTGTGTTTTCTAATGATTTCCTTCAGTTTAGAGATAAAAATGAATGATGTAATTGCAAGCATGTCAGTGCTATGTTTTCCTGTTTTTTCCTGTAGGGCTTTTTTTTCTGATTTACAACAGTTACATTTATTTGGGTATTAAGATTTTTGACCTTCAGAATGCTTATTTCTATATTTCAAAAATGCAAGTAAACAAAGAACTTTATACGTACACATTCTGTTACTCATTCTTTCTTGTTGACTTTTGAAAGTGACTTTTGAAAGGTGATGAATGTGGATCTACAAACATGCAGAAATAGTGAATTCTCATGAAGCTGAACAACAGATGCTGTAAAGCATTTTCAGATTTTGGGGTTTTTTTGGGTTTTTTTTAAGCAGAATTCACAACATCAGAAGAGTTGAGGATTTCTCTAGTCTTATCAGAAACACTCTTTTTAACCAAGGAAGAGATTGCACTGATGAGATAATATGAAGCTATGCAGTACAGTAGGTGATGTTTTGTGTTTTCTTCAGCTTTGGGAATACTGGAAATCAGTCTTTTCTGCACGTGGGGAGAAGCAGAATGAGGACATAACATAAGGAGCAAAATGGAGCTTTCTTTACAATTATTTTAAGCAATTATTATAAAACTGTTTTTTTCATAAACATATGTTTTTCATAAACATATTACATACCATAGTGTGTATTGGTTCCTCTTTCAGTTTTTCTTTAAACAATTTGGAAGGATTTTAACTATGTAATGAAACAAGTAAGTTACAGAGCTTTCAGATAACTGCTCTCATAATTCAAGAGAATTTATTAGCAAGGACATTTCTGTGAGGAAAATAACTCGGCCAATAAAGAAAAATGATTGCCGAGTTCTTCAAAGGACATAAATATCAATGTTGCTGTATTGATGCATTCATGATATAACAGAATCTGTACTGGAAAGCAGAGGACACTTACATGGATTCAGTGAAGAGATATCCTTTTTTTAGGAGACTCTTAAACTTATTGGTTATTATTGTAGAAAATTTATCTAGGATAAACTTCAGGGTAGTTATTTTTTTCCATGGTAAATTGAACTGAGAAAACATTTAAAAGCAAGCTACTTTGCATGACTTGAGTAGATGTATTTCAATATTATGATGTGGAAATATTTCTATATACAAATGAATATCCGTAACAAAGGTTCTCATAACAACATAAATATGGATCCTAGTCGTGAAGCTCTATTTTTGGATGACCTTTTTTTCAGAGATTAGAAATCCTTCTTAGTTTTTTGAGTGAAGAAGCAGATCAATTAATATATAATTAAATACTGAGCTGTCCTACACATGTGTGGAAAGCAAAAGGAAAAAATAACTTTGAGATTCCATTAACACAGATGTAGGCACTTGATAACCCTCAGAAGACTTAGTGAAGAGAGGGACATGCCTGTCTGATTCTCAACACCAGTTGGTGGATGTAGACATTCCTGCAAGCTCTCTGATATCTACACGGCACTGTAAAAGACACTTGGGAAGAAGTTGTTTGGGTTCATAAAATTAATTACTTGTTCTAAGTAAATTTCCCCCCCCCCAAATAAATGTAAAAGTATAATAAGCTTACTTTTAGAAGAATATTCTAAAGCTAGGGAAGAAATTTTGTTACTTGTAACACAATGGGAAATAAAATATACTTTAAAAATACACAAAAAATGAAAAAATATTTCCAGCTGATGAGATATCAAATTGATGCAATATGAATTCTTTCAATGACAAATTTCTCTGATGGAGAGTAGGAATATTGCAAATGTTACTTAAGTATGGCAAATAGTTCTTTCATAAAGAAATTTTCTCATATTAGAACTGCTTCCTGCTAGAAGAAAACAGAATGAATGCATGATAACTGTTGTGAGCAATAGGACACAAGAGAAGAGCAAACCCAGGCTTTAAAGCTGAAAAAGTGTAAGCCATGCTCACATATCTAAGCTCATGGTATGAAGACACTACCAATCAAAAAAGCTGTGGTGAAATAGAATTGTTTCTAGCCAGTATACAGTGACAAATGATTTTGCCTTTTGGCTCTTCTTGAGTGAGCTTAGTTCCAAAGGAGACATGGATGTTCCAAAGTACATAACTGATTGGAAGAAACATTAAGGAATTTCAGATAGCAAATGAAATACTTAAAGAAAATAAATCTGACACCTTAGCTAATATTTTTGGCTGTACACTAAATAATTTGTAGCATTTTCCTATGAGTAACATTTCTGTCAACCTCCCATTTAACAAGTACATCCAATATTTATTTGAATAAGTCTGGCAGTTTACAGATGGTCACTTCTTTTATCATGTTGCATTTCTATGAAACAACATTGCACTTTATGTGAACTCCTTCCAAGTGAATCAGGAGTGTGCCATTGGGCAGCTGCACACATGAACAACTTGCAAAGTACCTGTAAGATTTTTCTGTGTGTGAGCTGTTTTAATAACTGATCTGAAGTAGAACTAATCTCTAGTAGAACTGTAATAAAGCCCAGGTAGTATTCTTAATTCTGTGGACCTGCTCCAATGGTCCTTGATTGCATTGCATTTTCCAACATGTTTTATACCTGAATAAGTCTATTTTGCACACACTCATAATACTGTAAATAAGATCTAGTGAAAAACTAGTGAAAAACTTCTGTTTTATATAGCCTCCCCTAAAAGCTACTTATCATTATGCTCATTACAGAGTAGGAGAAGGGGCAAAACAGACAAGTTAGTCAACTAGTTAAACTCCAGAAAGGGAATTATGGACTCATATAGTACAATAAAAACTGAGATTTATTTTTACTCTGGTCAGATGCTCAGACTTGCATACTGCAGTTTAGAGTAGCAGAATAATATTGTACTATCTTGAAGAGAATGCTGTTACTGTGAATAAAAGTAGCTTTATGGTTATATTTACACTGACAATTTACATCTATATTATGTCTTCATCCAGTTATTTAGAAGGCTGTAATTGTCATTATTCTGTCTGTGAAGCGATAATGATCACAGGAACTATTAACAATAAGTTATGAGCAATTTTTGTCAGAGCTCAGGGAAAGACTGCCGTTCAAGATGTTGCTCTAGTTTCCGACAAATTAGGAACATGTAGCCTAATACTTTATTTCCAACAGTCAACAGTGAATGTCCACAGAGGATTCTAAGAACAGGTCAAGTACACAGGAGTACTTCTCTAGAACATATCCATAACTTCCAGCAAATTGTATCTATGGGTTTCTGGAGCTAGAAATCCTATCTTTGTATTTTACAACCGTTGGTGTATTTTTCTGCATAAATTTGCCCTTATAAAACTTCACTTATTGCCTTTCTGTATAAGAATACTGATTATGTAAATGTGACTTTTCTGCAATAATAACTTTTAAGTTACCTTTTGGTCAGCTAGGAAGAAATTCTACAGAGCAGCATATTCTTAAATATTTACACATTTTACACAGGCTATACACAAACATATTTTTGCCAAGCTGGCCAGAGTGATGTAAAACATTACCATTACCATCTGTTCAATTATTATTTCTGCATCCTGAATACTACCTTATTAAGGAAGCTCCCCTTGTTCATAAAACAAATTAACATAAATCACCCTTCTGTATTGATTAGACTGAACTTTTTTGTGATATGAGATTATAGATTGTGCTCACATTATTGGTTACAGTATCTCAACTGTGATACCCAAAATCTCCAGCATAGGAGAGGTTGGAAAGAGTTTGACTAAAACTGCAAAAGTGTCTATCTGCAACACAATCTTCCTTGCTTTTTTTATATATTTAAAAAAATAAATTTATGCAATAATAAAGGACGGAGACTTAGTTTCTTTTGGAAGCTGCTTACAAGTGACAAAGATCTGAAATACAGAGTAGGAAACAGGGTGACTCTATGAACATTTTTTGTTACTTCTGTCTAATCATTGAACAAGTATATCAGTCATTGTATCAGTTTAGCAGCCCTGCTAATTGAGTAATATAATAATAAAATATTCATTCCCAGGAAGTTTTGCCCACTTAGTAATAGCAACAAACATAAGTGATCCCAACTCATACAGCTCAGTGAAACAGGCACTTTAATGTCAATTGGGGATGACTAAGAACAACATCATCAAGGATTTCCCTATCTTACTGTAAAAAAAGGTTGAGGTATAAAACTTGATATTAGAACCAATCTTCATAAAAGTAATTCAAATATATGCAATCACACAAACAATGGAAACTATGATAGTCTAATCAGCTGACCCTTAAACTTTCTGGATTGAATGTCTAATCAGACTAAGAATTTTGTTTTCATTTCTGAAGTCAATTAGCACTAATCATACCTCAAAAATCATAGGAATTAAATTTATCTTCTTTGACCAATATAATTCTTCAATTCTTGATTGCATGAGCAGCAGTTGGATTTTTTTAATTATTTGCTGGGAGCTGTATGTTCATTTTTATATAAAAAGAAATGTATACACACACAACCCCACATCCCACTACTGCCAATTTATTGCAACTTTCATGTAGCTTTCTTCTGTGTTTTTGCTTGGCCATTTTTCCTAGACGTTAACCTTAAAAAGTAAATTAAAACAAAAAAAAATACTTCCCAACTAATATATAAAAATATCTTAAACATCTGTTTAATAACTTTAATTCTTCTGTTAGTGTTTTGTAGCTAGTACTGCAGCACATTTCTTACTTATTTCTGTCCACCACTAATCATATTGTCATTGATCTCTACAGTTAACCAACATTTCAGTTAATCAATTTCTATTTTACATCCCTTCTTGCTTGAGATGAACTGCTTTCTTTCTCTGTGCAAATGATTACATTAATTTCTGCTCTATAATAGCTTTATTAGATGGAAGTCTGAAAATTTCTAACATATTGGCCATTAAAAACCCCAAATCTTCCAATTTCCAGGTTGAAGTTTTCATCCCTTTTAATTTGGGTGCATTAAAAAAAAAAAAAAAGAAAAAAGAAAAAAATTTTAAAAATGGTTTCAATTACAGTATAAGTTTGGCTTGTAAATATGGTCTCTCTACAGGAAAAGTGTTAGAGGAAAATTAGAATGGTCTTTCTTACTGTAATATTTCTCTTATTTTTTTTTATGTACAACTGAAAAATGTTCAAGACAATTTTTTCCATTTAAGACTCTGCTGAGTAAACTGCACTGGGAAACTTTAACTTATTTTTTCTCTATAACTTCCCCATATAATCAATTTCTTTTTAAAATATATTTATTTTCAAATGCTGATTCACTTAAAAGTAGTCTGACCTGAGTAACAGGTTGGAAGAATGCTTGCAGGCAATTACAGATTGATTGAATGTGTTGGGCTGTCATTGTCTATATCTAGGAGTGTACAGTCATCTTGAATAAAAATAGAAAAGCTGGTAAGTTTGGTGGACATGTATAAACACTCCTCCCGCATCAAACCCCCAGCTATGTTATGAATATACTACACAACTAAATGTAAAAATACCATTCTTCATTCTTTCAGGGTTAAAGGATGTTTCCCTGTTTTTTCCCCAGTAGTAGTAATACTTAAATAGATTTTTTTAAAAAAAGCTCTTTTAAAAAGAAAATGCTAATATGTGTGAGTAAAAATGTGGGTATATGTAGTGAAAAGAGAAAGAAGTGTATCGGACAAGAGTGCAAAAACTCAATGTAGAGAGGCTGCAGTGAAGATTTTTTAACTTTTCTGATTGTGCCCCCATATTTGATTACAACCCCTTGGAGTCAGATTCTTAAATTGTCTCAAATAATTGAATTTCGGCACAACTTTCTGGTATTTTTTGCTTCTGAATCTTAAGAATTTGTTCAGAATCTTCTTACATAAAAAACAAACAAACAAAAACAAAAACAGAATGCTAGTTCAGTATAGTATCTTTTACTGAGTGACCATTGGTTGAACACCTATTGGATAATCAGTTGACATCCATAGCATTTATGAAATAAATTATGATCACTATGTTCTGAACAGTGTGCCAGGAAACACCACACCCTGTCAGTACTACTGTTGTTACCCTAAGTAGTTTTAATTTAAGAGACATTTGTCTATCTGTTTGTTCCTACATAATCTAATACACCTTGTAAGAGAAGAAGATTTTTAAACAGTGATGCTTGAATTTATTGTGACTTAAAAGAGATATTTCACTCCTCTATCTTGATTCCAAAATCAAATGCAATACAAAGAAGAAATGTTTAGGGCTTACTTGTCTCAATAACTAACTAACACCATGGAAATATAGTGAGGCACACAAAAGGTGACTAAGCTCACCCAAGGCTTGAGTTAGCCTTTGGAACCAAGTAATTTTTTAAATATGTCGCATGAATCCAGGTGCCTATCACTGACAGTGCATATCCTTCATTTTGTATACACATACTTCCTCTCTCTAGAAAATGTAAGGAATGGTGATTTGAAATCCCATTAAATTACAAGGTTATTTTTTCAGTAACAGAAAACCTTCATAGAGGAAACACAAATTAAACATTTATATTCCTGTTTATCTTACATAAACTTTTACAGCCTTTCACTAAGGTCCCAGTGGCTACAAGTAAACCAGTAATTAAAATAAAGAAATGAAAGGCATGTAAAATGGAATCCATCATTATATAATTTTTAGATGACCCATTAAGGTAAAAGAAACCCAACTACCACCACCGAAACAACCAAGAGATCCCACTCTC
This sequence comes from Aegotheles bennettii, assembly GCA_013398125.1. Taxonomy (NCBI): domain Eukaryota; kingdom Metazoa; phylum Chordata; class Aves; order Caprimulgiformes; family Aegothelidae; genus Aegotheles; species Aegotheles bennettii. The sequence goes on along the minus strand of VZRW01003753.1, from coordinate 429,909 downwards.
CTACCCATCTTCCTGTCAATACCTTTGCACAAGAAAAATGAAGGGAGCAACTTAGTTCTTTTGTAAAAGAAGAGAAAATTACATTAATTTTCTCTCTTAATTTAAAGGTTCAAGTGAATCTTGAAACTTAAAGCTTGCAATTACTGTTCATTTTACTTCTCTGAAACTGACAGGTTTTGCCCTGCCCAAATTTCCGCTCCTTCCTTTGAGAGAAGTCATTACTAATTTCAGTCCAACAAAGCTTTCTGTCCCCACCTGTCTGTCAGAGAAAGGGAGAGAGAAAAAAATTGTTCAAACTATCTCTCCGTCCATATTCATTACAATTACAACATGTTAAGAAGAAGGAATAAACACTGCTTGCTAAATTCATAATGTGCTTCAGATGTATGTGTATTAAGATTTGTCTAAGAATAATTTTTGCTCTTCTCTGATGGAACATTGAGTTCCTTCACTTACTCAAATGTAAACTGCCTCTTTTCAACAGAGAATGATAAACCATAGTACGGATATGTGCTTTCTATGTATATCCTTGATGTTGTTCATCTGTTGATGAGGATAAAAGTCATCAACCATAAAGTCTGTCTGTTCATTTTATTAAATACTCATGAATTAGAAAATAAGATGGGTTACATCTTTATCAACCAAGAAAAAAGAAAAGAATCAGGTTAGATTTTTCTATTAATCATTTTCAACATGGTGTGATAAAGACAAATACAATTTTCATGAAAGCTCATTTTTATTTCGATTATAATGTGATCAGAATTATATAACCATCCAAGCAATCTTTTACATTTGAACAATCACATTAATGGCAGAGCAACTTGAAAGACAGTGATAGAAATCCCTTTCCAAGGAGTTGTAATGTCCACAATATAGTCTTAAATATACAGTCATGAACTGGAAATGTATCCCATCCTCAGTGACTGCACATTTTCAGTTATAGTAGTTATTTAGTCTCTGATCAGTAGTTGTAGAGACAATATAAGTGTCAGTAATGTCTAGTAACAGCACACAAACTACGGCAGTTTGAAAAGAGCTTGTTCAGTGACTCTCACAGACTTATTTATACACAAAATACAAGTTCTTTGTTTATATAAAGCGTGTTCTTGCTATGTTGTTGTCAATAATTAATTTCTATATATGCATTTCTATAAGTTATGGGCAAAATTTACAGCGTTCCCTTCATTTCAGATGTAATTATTAGCTAGTTCTGGCAGGACAGCAATAGAACTGTAATTTGTGCATGCAATTGTGGAAATTGTACTTAATGTCTATCTGCATTCTCAAGTGTTTAAATGGCATGATTTAGGCAGTTATGAAATGTTTGTTTAAGACCTAATTTGTTTGTGGCCCAGCTATAACTCTACATAGAAGTACAAAACTATAAAGGCACTCTTAACTTCTTCTGTAGACAAATGATTGTCCCCCAAGACCTTGGAGTAATATATATAAGATTAAGATATCTATTTCAGAAGCTCTTTATAGGCACACAGTATCAGATACATCTAAATATTTGATGCCAATTACCCACACCTTCCATGCTGACATCACAGTGAAATTCAAGGGTCTTACTTCCACATATGGTAAAGGAGTTTCTGATGAAATGTCTTTTTGCTAGATATAGTCCATCAGAACCCAAATTTCTCATGAAAATGTGTCAGTTCTGGTAAAATTTTTAATAGCTTGAGTAAGTTCCAATTAAAACAGAGACATAAATTACAGGAATAATTTTATTAGGAGAAAATGGACAGAGCACTATAAAATTCAGCAATTTTAGTCTTTAGGGGTTTAAATAAAAATTGGCTTTGCTTCTGATCCACAGGTATTTGCACTTGTCTATACATTTCCTTCAGTTTCAGTTCTGAAAAAAAAGAACCCATCAGGATCACAAAGCACCTAGACTAAACCATCTATCTGTATGTTCTGAGAGAGGAAAATTAGAGGACCAACTGAACACAAGTCCCCAGTATGACTTCAAATGAATATATCCAGTATTCTGGAAAGTAATTTAAAACTAAGCCTTCAGAATAAGTTATTCCAGCCATTATTTGACCATTTGAAAGTTTTCCCATATGATATGTATATAATATAAATTTATACATGGAATATTTTATATTTATTGATCTGAATATCTTGGCTTTCTCTAGTTCTGAAATGATTTGGTTTAAGATTCTTGACCTGTCTGTATGAAAACTGAAGGAAAAGATAATCACATTTCTTATTAATGAGAATATACAATTTTGATTAATACACCTTCTAGGTGACAGCTGAGTAGGCTCTTATATTCACTGTACATATAAGAGTTATATCAAGATAAAGGCTGGGTCATTTTACCAATTTTTTATGTAATAGTATGGCACTGAAATTATCTTAGTTGTAAATTTCAGAAACATTATACCACTTTTAAAAGGCAATAAAATTAATTGAAGGGAGCCTTTCTCAGTAGTTTAGTATTTTCTCTTAATAAATTGGCAGAAATTTTTCATGGTATCTTCTTTAAACTGTGAGAATACAAGGAAGAAATTGTTTGTACAAATTTGTTCATTCAGATAATTCTGTAACAATAATTTCAGCAATTTGATTACAAAAAATATTTTAAAATACTAAAAACTGAAGAACTAGGAATGTAAAAAAAAGTAAAACAGTTATATATGTTCATATTGAAAGCTTTATTTATTAAGATAGACTGTTCTGCAGAATTCTTAGGTAAGTTGTTAGTCACTTACTGTCATTGAACAACTAAATACATCTTTCAATACTTCTGTATAAAAATAGACATAGAAAGAAGACAGAAGTTCTACAGAAGCTCCATAGTTAGGCAGACAGAAAGTAAGTTGTGGAAGTTTGCTGGTATTTTTGATAGACAGAAAATTCATACAAGAACTCACATCTTTCTATGAGTTTTGATGTTCATAAATGTATGCATGTGAACTTTGATTTTCACAAATCTGAAATATACTTACTTCTTTTTTAGGGCTTGCACATAATCCCATTGAAGTCATTGAGTTACTTGAGTAACCTGAGTCAGCTGACTAGGAGATTTCAAAATCACTGCCATAAGCTCAAGTGGACAAGGCAGTTGAATAAACTGAAGTAATTTGAGATATCAAATGCTAAATAGACAATAACATACCAAACTCCTAACCAGGCTGGCATTTTTTTGACTGTGTCTGACTTGTCAGTAAATAAGGAAAAGTCACTGATATTTTCAATTTCTTTTGCTCTCAAGACATTAATTTCAAAATGAAAACAAGCAGAAAAATACTTCTCCAGTACTGAATAAAAACATTTAATTATAGTTTTGATATTCATTACATGTTCCTAAAATTTTAACCTGTTTTTCTTTCACATACAATGAAGCACCTCATTTCCAAAACCAGCAAGAAATCAGCTACCTACACTAAATACAGAATTTCAAATACTCAGATGAAACACATTCTGTTTGTAAATGACAAGTCAGACATAAATTAGAGACAGAAATACTCAATTTGGAACTCTTGAATCATGTAAGAACATTTAAATATTGTTTGTTCTTTTTAAAACAAATACACTTCATCAGGTTTGTTTGGGTTTTTTCTAAGTATATAAATACTTTGTCATTTTTGCTACTAAAAAAACACACTAAAAATTACGTGTCCTTAGCTGATATGCAAAACTTATTTCAGAGAAAAGATAATTTCTGGAAAAATACCAAAGTTGTTGCTGTTCTTATTCTTTACATTGAATTGCAATAGCATCTGAGGCATGCCATTGGTACAGAAAGTGCCTCCCTTCCCCCATACGTGATAACTGAAGTATGATATTCATTTTTCAAACATACTGTATATCAGATATACATACATGAAAGAGATGGAGAGCAGAAAATAAAAAAAATATTTTATCTTTCACATACCTCAATGTCCTAACTAGTAAAATGGGATTAGGCACACCTGTAAAAAAGATGCTAAACTATTAAAATTTATAATTTTGGACCACATTAAAATAATCAGCTAAAGGATGATGCACTTTTATATTTATTTTTTTCATGATCCCTGAGTACAGTGACAAACTAGAATATTGGAAACTGACAATCACTTAATGTTTTGAAAACTGCTACTTAATCTTAGGGAGGGTAATAATACTGTTTCTTACTCTGTGTCCTCTCCAAATCAGGGTGCCTTTCAGCAACCAAATCACTCATAGACATATTTCACAGTCTTACAAAATTTTTCAGTATTATGTTGACATTTCCTTGGACCTCTAGAATAAGTCACTGTCAATAAACCAGGCATATGCTTTTCTAGGGGGCTAATTTTATCATGAAAACAAGATATTAAATAGGTAGAAATGGACATTATTTTACACTATAGAAAACCTTTGTTTCATAAGAATATAAGTGCAGATTTCACAAAAAGGAGGGTGAAACAATAAAACTTTACTAGAAGATAAAAAAGATACAGTACTGCAGATGACAAGCATCTGAATGCAGACTTAATGTGGTAAAAAATACGTCTTTCACAGAGACAATTGGAGGAAATCTTACAAGAGCAACCAACTGGGGTTGTCTAGGCTCTCAGAGATCCAGAGGGTAATGGAAGTAATAGATAACAGTCTCCTGCTGTTGTCTGAGCCTGGATGTGTGTCATCAGTTTAGCATCTCCATCTTGCTTGGGCTAGTCCCTGAGAATAAATGTAGAAAGCAAGTGAGGTGTTAATAGTCAAAATGATGTAAGTTTTGTGAAAAAACTGGGAGGAATGGTGGAACTGTAGAGATATTTCTTGATAAACATAGGCTATGTGGTATCAGACAGCATTCTTCAATTATTAATATGGTGGCCTGTAAGTAGGTTAGATTGCTTCTGAACAACCTCATTTATTCTGCAGACACTAAATTAGAATTTACAGTACTTCATTAAGGCAGTTGATACATCTGTCCTGTGCACACCAGCTAAGTCCAAGAGAACAGATCGGTTACTTGAGTATGTCAGAAGCCTGGAGAGGGCTGTTCGTCCAAATGACATGAGACATCAAACATTTCAAATCAACATGTGCTCTGCTAAACTGCCAGCATCTGGTGTGTTCAGATTGTTACTTTTGCTGCTTCTGCTCTAAAAATCATGTTAATTATATATATATATTATACACTGTGCTGTATGCAAATTATGTAAATGAAGTGTTAATCCCATTTTTGATAGGACAAAGTGATGTTTTTCATCAGTGCTCTTTGAATTAATAGGCACGAAAGATGGGTTTTGCAGGAACACACATGGATGATAGGCGTCCAACACCTATTGACATAATGAGAATTATGTACTTCGGGTTTTTATAATTCTAAGAATCTGATTTAAATCCTTACTGGAGTTAATAGGAAGACACCCACTGACTAACAATCAATGATGATCTCAAAAGTCATTCAGATATTCAGGACATAACTTCTTAAATTGCAACCAGTTCTCTAGCCCCTTTTTCCCCCCTCAGTGAACTAAATCAGATACAAATTAATATCTAGCAATTGAGACAAAATGCTCAACTGTTTTCATAGTATTATTTTTCATCAATGACCAAAGGTATATATATATGTTTATACCATGAACAGGATTGTTGTGCATCTTGCAAGAGATAGGTGAAACACTGAGAAGTAAAGCTGCAGTTCAGAAGTAGCTGTGTCTGTCCTTCTGAGGCTGAAAAAGAAAAGAGAAGAAGGGGTCATAAGATTAGATGTTCAGAAAGACTCAAAGATTTTGAAAAAATAAGACTGCTGGTGGCATATGAAGGGTTTTCACAGAGGGAAATTTGCTGAATAGATAAAGGGAAAACTTTTTCTATATCTCCTGGTATAAGAGAAGTAATGAGTTTAAACTGCAGTAAAGAATGTTTAAATTAGACTGAAGAAAACTTGCTCATTTTAAGGATGATTAAGAATGGCTTAACTAGCCAGAATGCTGGAATCCCTAGGGATTTAAGCGTGGATAAAAAAACATCTGTCAAGAATGTTAGGAAGAGTTGACCCTGTCTTTGGAAAAAAAATTGATTAAACTCTCAAAATCTCTTTCAGCCTAACTTCATCTGATTTCTTCTTTCCTTTTTCTCATTCAGAGGACTGACTGTACAGAACAGACTGTGCCAATATTTTAAGTTCTCATAAAGCTGCTCATGAAGTGTGCATTCAGGTAGACAGACTGACATTAGAATAAACTTAAACAGACATTTGAATTCCCTATTTAAACTGAGCACTTCTCTGAAAACAGAAATTCAAGGTCACATTTTTCCTTAATTCATCCCCACACCCAGTTTCACTGAGGAATATCTTAATTTACTTAGGTAACATTTATACTTCCACATGTTACTATCTCTTTTCTACTTAGGCTGAGTTCAGAAACAAAACTTTTCAAAACTGATACAGTGGATATATTTAATAATGATAAAAAAAACCCCAAAAAACTTCTATTGGTTTGGATTTATTTTTTCTGAAGCTTTTTATTTTGCATATAGTAATTGCAATAAGTGATTGTATTAGAAATTCTATTGCATTCTGCCTGAAGAATTTCTTACACTTTGGCTTTGAATGACAAGAATGTTGATATGTTTGTGTAGTTGATAGTAAAGGAAATATGAAGTTAGTGGGCCACAATAAGTGAATGATAGGGTCTGAAAGCCTTATGACCAAGCAGATTGTAATTCATTATAACAGATCTCTTTAGAGATGTGAAAATTTTTCACTGAGCTATTAAAAGGGAAATGGTCAGTTACTGTAAATGCAGTTGCAGAAGTTCAGTAAATAAGTTAATGAAGTTTTGGGACATAGATCTTGGGTATTGGTTTTAAATATTCACTTTTAAATATTGTCTTCCTGATATGAAAAAGTGTCAGCATGATATAGTGCACTGAGCAATCAAATATTATGTGTACAATTTTGTTTTGTTGAGGGAGGGAGAATTCTTTTAATGTGCACAGCAGCTCATTATTTTCTATATCCATGCTTGTATTTCAAAGTTGCCTTCCCAACAAGACCTATTTCCTGTAATACAGAACATTTTGTTTGTTTTGCTCATCTCCTCTAGAATGATTTGTTACTCATTAACATTAATAGTATGTTATCAGGTCAATTAGTATTATAGTTTTATAAAAGCACCTTGGAATTTATTAAACATGGGAGTTGTAGTAATTGAAAATGATGAGATGGAGGCAGGTTGCTTGACAACAGAAGGCCTTTCAATCCTGAATATGCCTAAAGTCTAAGAATATCTGGTATTACAAGTCACTTGTTCCTTTGTGATGTTCCTTTCCTTTGTGATTGTGGTTTTAATGTATTTTACTTGGTACTTTCTGTTTTTCTATAAATTTGATATTTTATCTATCAATACAATGTGTAAAAGTATTGCAGATAAGATCTGAATTTAACTGCTCTTCTTCATTTTCCCAATTTAAAATATTCTCATAATACTTTGCTATATATATTATAAATTATATATAATATTGCACTGCCCATCCCATAAACTGAATCAGGCTCACATTCCTTGGGAAAGTAGGACTTTATATCAACATTTAGTCTCATTAGACAGTTGTTTAATCAACTTTAGATCTTGTAATCTGTAGCATTTGAGTATTTTAATACTATTATTATTGTTTTCATTCAAAGTCCCTCTTCCTATGTTACTTGCTTACTTCTGCTGACTAGATTTTTAAAAGAGAACAGGAAAACCAATTCCAAACATCAAAATTCTGTTCACACAGCAATTTTAACTTAGTGTCCTTCCTAATCCTGGACTTCCGCAGGGCCAACTTTGGCCTCCTCAATCGATTGTTAAGGGAAGTCCCATGGGACAGGGTGCTAGGTGGTAAAGGGACTCAAGATAGTTGGTCAACATTCAAGGACCACTTCTTGCAAGCTCAGGATCAGAGCATCCCAATGGGTATGAAATCAAGTAAGGGAGCTAGGAGACCAGCATGGTTAAACAAGGAACTGCTGGGCAAACTCAAGTGGAAAAGAAGAATCTATGGATCATGGAAGGAGGGGCTGGTCACTTGGGAGGAATATAGGACGGTTGTCAGAGGATGCAGAGAGGCAATTAGGAAAGCCAAGGCCTCCTTGGAACTTAACCTTGCAAGTCAGGTCAAGGATAATAGAAAGGGCTTTTTCAAATACATAGCAAATAAAACTAACACTAGAGGCAATATAGGCCCACTGATGAATGAGGTGGGTGCCCTAGAGACAGAGGATA